>CM042326.1:6555000-6622500 GCA_023566125.1 Zingel zingel | reverse complement strand
TACAGCTGTAAGTCGCTTGGGGTATGTCTCTATCAGTTTTGCACATCGAGAGACTGAAATTTTTGCCCATTCCTCCTTGCAAAACAGCTGGAGCTCAGTGAGGTTGGATGGAGAGCGTTTGTGAACAGCAGTTTTCAGTTCTTTCCACAGATTCTCGATTGGATTCAGGTCTGGACTTTGACTTGGCCATTCTAACACCTGGATATGTTTATTTGTGAACCATTCCATTGTAGATTTTGCTTTATGTTTTGGATCATTGTCTTGTTGGAAGACAAATCTCCGTCCCAGTCTCAGGTCTTTTGCAGACTCAATCAGGTTTTCTTCCAGAATGGTCCTGTATTTGGCTCCATCCATCTTCCCATCAATTTTAACCATCTTCCCTGTCCCTGCTGAAGAAAAGCAGGCCCACCATGTTAGACAGTGGGGATGGTGTGTTCAGGGTGATGAGCTGTGTTGCTTTTACGCCAAACATAACGTTTTGCATTGTTGGCAAAAAGTTCGATTTTGGTTTCATCTGACCAGAGCACCTTCTTCCACATGTTTGGTGTGTCTCCCAGGTGGCTTGTGGCAAACTTTAAACGACACTTTTTATGGATATCTTTAAGAAATGGCTTTCTTCTTGCCACTCTTCCATAAAGGCCAGATTTGTGCAGTATACGACTGATTGTTGTCCTATGGACAGAGTCTCCCACCTCAGCTGTAGATCTCTGCAGTTCATCCAGAGTGATCATGAGCCTCTTGGCTGCATCTCTGATCAGTCTTCTCCTTGTATGAGCTGAAAGTTTAGAGGGACGGCCGGGTCTTCGTAGATTTGCAGTGGTCTGATACTCCTTCCATTTCAATATTATCGCTTGCACAGTGCTCCTTGGGATGTTTAAAGCTTGGGAAATCTTTTTGTATCCAAATCCGGCTTTAAACTAGTATCTCGGACCTGCCTGGTGTGTTCCTTGTTCTTCATGATGCTCTCTGCTCTTTAAACAGACCTCTGAGACTATCACAGAGCAGGTGCATTTATACGGAGACTTGATTACACACAGGTGGATTCTATTTTTCATCATTAGTCATTTAGGTCAACATTGGATCATTCAGAGATCCTCACTGAACTTCTGGAGAGAGTTTGCTGCACTGAAAGTAAAGGGGCTGAATAATTTTGCACGCCCAATTTTTCAGTTTTTTATCTGTTAAAAAAGTATGAAATATCCAATAAATTTCGTTCCACTTCATGATTGTGTCCCACTTGTTGTTGACTCTTCACAAAAAATTACAGTTTTATATCTTTATGTTTGAAGCCTGAAATGTGGCAAAAGGTCGAAAAGTTCAAGGGGGCCGAATACTTTCGCAAGGCACTGTACCAATAATAGCAAAGCTGTATACAGCTTCTCTCTACAGAAAGAAACGTGCTGTGATCAGGGAATATGTGCGTATACCATGGATGATGCCTGTCATTGACCTACATAGGCATCGCATCTGTGTTAAGGGGCCGTGTTCATTTCATGGAATTCTGTGAGACTGGCAGCCTGTACTACGAATCCAGATCAACATGCCCTGGGTGGTATTTCAGAAAGCAGGTTTAGTGAAAACTCTGAGTTTGTTAACCCTGAGATGAGGGTAACTCTGGGTTTTCAGTTTCAGAAAGAGATGTAACTTAACCTCAGAACCTAACCTGGTTGGGAGCAGGTTTTCTTCTGTCTCCTCCCTCTGACACAGCGCTCTTTCATTCATTCAGTCTGTTTCAGATGCAGTTTATCAGCATGAATAAAATGTTAGGCAGACTATAAAACGTTTTATTTCTCAAAACATGGCATTTCCTTTTGTCGACCATCCCGTTGATGAAGAATTAAGCTGCTTTACTTCGCAGGGTGTTATATGTCGGGAGATGATATAGCCCCGACATTTTAATTTTCAGATAACTACCTATTTGAGCGGTATCGTTTTTCTTCAGTCTATCAGTTATGTAGCCTAGGCAACCTTATCCGTCCTCATATCACTAACGTCACCCATCTATGCTCTTACATCCCAGCAGATTATTTGTGTCGCATTACATTTATTTTTTTGCTAACGGCATTTGTCTTTACAACATTGGTGATGTGGAGCATTTTAGTAAAGCCACTGTAGCAAAGCTCTGTCAGAAAAGTATAACTCGCTCTGAAACTGGTTTTAAACGTTTTTAAAAGGAGTTCCACAGTATTGCAGGAGAATGATGTAAAAGCTTTGAAATAAAAGATTATGAATTATAATGCTGTTAATGATGGTGCTGCAGCCTCAGAATGGGATTAGTAGGCGTAGTACTTTTTATTCCGCAGTGTTGCACCTAAATGAAAAAGATTATAGGTTCAATACCATTTCACCAGTAATGTTAGGCTATACTTATGATTAAATATGATATACACTATATTGGAATATACGCATTTACTCTAGCAGCAATTTTCTCCCACGCAAATTCTCTCACTTTTGCAACAGCCGCTTTTTTTTTTTTTTTTTACTCGCTGTATGTGCGCATGAGTATTTCCGCCGACCCGTTTGTTTGTGGTTGTTGCCATGGTGAATCGTAGTATCATGGCTCAATTCATGCTGCCTTTTTATTGTGGTTTTTTATATTTTTTTTATAGTTTCCATCTCAGTGTAAATCAACTCAGAGATCTGGGTTAGACTCAGAGTTTGTTAAACCTTCTACCTGAAATAGGGCCCTGGATTTCTTTCACTTCCCCGGCTTCACCTAACCTAACAACCACGGTCCTGCATAACCTGTGTCACGACGCTGGTTACCAACTAGTGACACAGTGACTGTGACGGTGGATTAGTTGTTACCGGGTTCAATCGCCGTGGTAACTTATTCTGAACACCTAACCTGGTCGGGAGCAGGTTAAGTTGGAGATCAGAGATCAACCAGTGTAAAAGCACCGCCTAGCCTACTGA
Organism: Zingel zingel; assembly: GCA_023566125.1. Taxonomy (NCBI): domain Eukaryota; kingdom Metazoa; phylum Chordata; class Actinopteri; order Perciformes; family Percidae; genus Zingel; species Zingel zingel. Next base: position 6,619,584 of record CM042326.1, on the reverse strand, counting down.
CCAATCAATAGGCTAGGCTACTTGATTGATAACGGTGTCACCGTTCGTAGAAGATCAGGCGGAGCTCAGTGCGCAGAGAGAGAGAGAGATGCGCTCATAAAAGTTAAAACATTTAGAGACCGACAACCCCGTTAACTTTCCCTGATGGGTATTTTTATGAAATATATATATATACTATATATACTATATATACTGCTGTTGTAGAGTGCGAATTACGGGACATTTGTTAAAAAGTTTACTGGCTTTTGTGTGTGAATCAGCAAGGTGGAAAATTAGTGCCAAAAGTCACTTGACAGTGTTTCGTACTTGTAGAATTTTTTTTTTTTTTGTACTTGAAGGATTTTTTTTTTGTACTTGGAGGATATTTTTTGTCATTGAAGAAATACGTTTCTTTGTATGTGTAAAACATACTGTATTTGTTGGATAGGTAGGTTTCTTATTTGCAGAACAAAATGCATTAGTTTGTGAATGATGTTTTGTATTTGCAAACCACGCTGAGTTTGTTTGTGAATCGTTGGGTGTGAGTAAAACACGTTTTGTGTGTGTGTTTTGGCATGATTCTAACTCCATACTTACTGTTCATCAGACGTGACATGATGAGAAGAGCGATTAGCTAATGTTAGCCAACCTATTAAACCTACTAAAAAAAATCTAATTTGAATAGTAATTTCAGCATTCGAATATTATTGATTTTTTTACTACTCGAATTATATTCGACTTTCGGAATTCATTCCAACAGCCCTACTGTTTAGTAGAATGTATATTATAATTATATTATATATATATTTATATATATATATATATATATATATATATATATATATATATATATATATATATATATATATATATATATATATATATATATATATATATATATATATATATATATTAGTTTTCTTTTAATAATGAGATCTACAATCCAGTGGGAACTGTAGTGTGTCTATAATGATAGAGATTAGGTCAACCTTTATCATTACTAAAGAAAACTGAGGGTGTTAAATGGGTCAAGAATCCACATATAGTATGTTGACAGTATGATATGGATGTTGTGCTTCTGTGTGAGTGTAGGTTTCGTCTGGTGCCGTTCCTGGTGGAGCTGCGAGCCGTGATGGACTGGGTTTGGACTGACACCACTCTGTCTCTGTCAAACTGGATGTGTGTGGAGGACATTTATGCCAACATCTTCATCATTAAATGCAGCCGTGAGACAGAGAAGGTATACTATGTATGAGTACAGTGATATGACAGAAAACCAAAGGACTTCTTCTGGCATAAATGTACTTGGGGAATGAAAACTCAATGAAAGAGGAAACTCCTCAGAATCAGCTGCAACAATATGTGCAAACAAAATTTTTTCATTATAAAAAAAAAAAAAAACTAGCACCAGTCTCAAAATTGTCCGACGCTCATTCACGTCAGTAAAAGCCTAAATGATATTCATGCTGAATGATGAATTCAGCATTTATTTACTGTTTCGATTTGTGATCGATTGGCAGGCTCCAGGGAATTCGAAGTTCGCTTTGCAACATGTAGTCATCTTGTTTTGAACTATATTGCACTACAGATTATAAACTAAAGCGTCACTCTCTGTTTACAATCTGTGATCACTGATCACTATTCATTTATTATTTACATCACATCTGGCTGAGTTCAGGGCAACTTTTCATTGAATAGAAGGATAATGTGATTGTACCTTTATACATTTGGTTAAATTTGTGGATTAAATCTTCAACATGACACAGTTTTGATTTGAATTACCTCATGGTCTTAGCTCTAGAGCCATCCTTAGGATAGTCTCTGAAATACAGCAATAATGTGTTCAGAGATGACACCTTGTCGTAAAGCTCTATGTGTAGAAATGTTTTTGTACATACTGTCTGCTTTCTTATTGCAGGGTGTAATGAACATTGCAGCCTCTAAGTGCAACTGATGGTGTTTTAAACTTTTAGTGTTATCTTCGACTGTATAAAAACTAACTGAACATTTATTTTCCAACCGCACACAAAAACCTCTTTTGTTCAAAAGTATTATTATCACTGTAAATTTTGTAAAACACACTTGTAAGTGTGCAAGCCAAGGCTAATTAGCTAGTTAACATGCTAATAATGCTAACATATAACGTTAAACAAAACATTAGAATACCACTCACCAAAAGAACTGAAGCATGGACTTCTTGGAGGGTCTGTTATACAATTAAATGCACAGCGAGTCATATTATGCATCGTATATTTGCTTGAAAGTTGTCAGAAAGGCAAAAACACGGCCAGGAGATCAAGTGCAGTGACTCGGATTAGCTTTAGCTAAACTGACAGGGACACCAAGCAGAGCTGCAGCCCAGGGCTAGCCTCATCTGTCTCACTACATGCACCTGTCACTCAACTTGGCCACACCCTTAATTATGTAGAAGTTTGAGCCTGATGAGTTATAAAAAGAAAATCACCCCCCTCAGAGTGGTCACAAATGTTTAAGCCACCTGTGTGTTTCAGTGGATCAGTGTACTGTACATAAAAGTGACATCAAAAGTGTCTCTTTCCCTTAGGTGCCTGGGTAGCTTAGTTGATAGAGCGTGCGCTCATATGAAGAGGTTTATTCCTCGACGCAGAGGCCCATGGTTTGAATTCAACCTGCGGCGAGTTCCTCCATGTCTTTCCCCTTTCATATCTAAGCTGTCCTAGTGATTAAAGGCGGAAATGCCCAAAAAATAATCTTTAAAAAAAAAAAAGTGTCTCTTTACTTTCTTGGGCAAGGTGTTGCAACTCTGATATTGCCAATTTAGTCTATGAATCGCTCTCACCTGGAACCAATTTGCTTTTGGAGTCCCTACCAGGGGCCATTGCCCCCAACAACATAGCTCACAGGGACACAAAAAAAAAACAGTGCCGGTCTTCTAAATTATGGTTAACATTTTATGGTTGTTTTTTTTAACGAAAATACTCAACATTATAAGTTAAAAAAATAAAATGTATTATCTCTAAAAATTATATTTTCTACACTCAGAAATACCCACAGCCTAAAGGACAGAAGAAAAAGAAGATAGTGAAATATGGCATGGGTGGACTCATCATCTTCTTCTTGATCTGCATCATCTGGTTTCCCCTTCTCTTCATTTCATTGGTCAGATCAGTGGTGGGTGTGGTCAACCACCCCATCGATGTAACGGTGACTGTCAAGCTGGGAGGATATGAGGTAATCAACATTGCATAAAACAGTCTCTTCTACGATCTCTTAAAACAGAAACAAATACGTTATGACTACTCGAAAGCTACAACTATGGCAGAGTAGCTGTATTTAATGTGATTTGACATCAACAAAAATCGAAACCTGCTTTCTTTCAGTGGTTAAATTAATAAACAGTACACAGCGATTATTTTAGATATGACTTCTTAATACATTTATAATTTGCTTGGTCTTAATCTAAAATGAAATCACTTTCCGTAAAAGATTAAAACTGGCATGTGATACATTTCCACAATGATGTAATCAGGATTATTCCAGTTATAATTCCAGTTATTCCGATTGTAGTTTTTGAGGCTGTATTTGTTCCGATCATCTGGCAGGGCTCAAAGAAGTAGGTTTACCATGCATATCCCTGATTTCAGTATGGAAAGATTAATTTCATTCACAGATGTAAATTAATTCAGTAGCAATGGATCTTTACAGTCTATATACGTACAGCCAAATGGAATAGAGGCAAATGTAAAATGCAAATGACACAGTGTGACACAGGATATAAAATGTGCATCATCCACTGGTGTATTTTTTGTGTGTGTATGTCTAGTCCCTGTTCACCATGAGTGTGCAGCAGCAGTCCATCCAGCCGTTCACAGAAGCTGAATATGACCAACTAACCAAAAAATTTGGAGATAATGCGGTTTGTACTGATTTCAGTTTGATTTATATGTCTCGTCTGTCTATATGTACTGCTACTATCTGTCTTTCCTGCCGTCTGAGCATTGTAGTAAATATAAACTAATTATCAGACTGGTTCATTATTTGAACAGTTCTGTCATTCTGTAAGACTGTTTCTCAAGGCAGGAATTTAGTAAAACAGCCCTAAGGAGATGACAATGAAAGTGATATCATTCAACATGTGTCAAAATTCTGTACCTCTATAGAGTATCCCAAAACATGGAGCTGCAGGTTATGGTAGTATTTTTTACTAAGTGTACTTTTAATGATAACCTCAAACACAGGAGACTCTGGGAGAAGCAATTGATTACAGGTTTGTTATGAACGTGTTATAAATGTTTAAAAAAACAAAACCTCTGAATGAAAGTTCCATCACACACCAGGATACTAGGATTTACACTATTTTATTAGCAAATTACAATTAAAAAAAGGTCTCACCTGTTTCGTCATCAGATTCACTCTGTGCTTGATTGCCATCAGGCATGCCTTTTTCTATTTTAGCATGCTCACTTCTCACACATGCTCAGTTGTGTGTGTGTGTGTGTGTGTGTGTGTGTGTGTGTGTGTGTGTGTGTGTGTGTGTGTGTGTGTGTGTGTGTGTGTGTGTGTGTGTGTGTGTGTGTGTGTGTGTGTGTGTGTGTGTGTGTGTGTGTGTGTGTGTGTGTGTGTGTGTGTGTGTGTGTGTGTGTGTGTTTGTTTGTTTGTGTGGGTCTCTGTATAACTGTTTTTCATGCATAATTTCATGTGTTTGTGTACCTAGGTAGCCATGCAGTTTATCACTCTCTACAGTTATGAGGATATCGTGACCGCCATGATAGAAGGGAGTTCAGGATCGGTATGGAGGATCAGCCCTCCCAGCAGACAGGAAGTCATTAAAGAACTACTTGGAAGTCCTGTTGACCTAACACTACGTCTGGCCTGGATTTTCCAGAGGTAAGACCTTGGCTCCCCTAATAAAAAAATCGCACTATACTATTAGACATTATGCATAATTATCACCAAACTAACTGGGTAATAAAGAACAATGCAGCACACTTTGCACTGATATAAAGTAAACTGTACACTATAGCAATATGCTGATGATGGTGAATTATGGTTGAGTCTGACAAGAAGTCAGGAGTCTGAGATATCCTAAAAGAACCACCAAACGTATAAAAGGTACCGCTTTTTAAAGAACCCTTATTATACTACTTTTTAGCATAATATTTGTACTCTTGCGGTCTCTTAGAATAGGTTTACATACTTTGATGTTCAAAAAACATGTTATGTTTCTCATACTGCTCATTGCTGCAGCAACTCTGCCTGAAACACTGTGTCTGAGCTCGGGCAGCACATATGAAAAATTAAAGCAGCGATGGACGGGCCCACGTGCCTCTGCGCGCGTCGGGGTTGCTGGCGGACGCCGCTCCTTGCGACTGTGCATTTGCGCGGCACTCAGACACTCAGAGTTCAATGATACCTCACACAAGACTCGACGTCATACAGTTCATTAGCTGTGAAAGGGGGCGTGGCCAAAGTATAGGGGGCGGGCCAAACCTTTACCAATAAAAAAGGAAGTCTGCTGAGTTCATTGATACCTCACATAAGACCTTACCTTAAACGGGTCAGCACTTATGAAAGGGGTGTGGCTTAAGCACAGGGGGCGGGCCAAACCATCACCAATGAAGAAGGAACTCTCTGCTGAGTTCAGTGACACCTCACACAAGGGTCTACATCAAGCAGGTCATTAGTTATAAAAGGGGGCGTAGCTAAAGCTTAGGGGGCGGGTCAAGCCATCACCAATTAAAAATGAACTCTGCTGAGTTCAATGACACCTCACACAAGACTCTACCTTAAACGGTTCAAATGTTATGAAAGGGGGCGTGGCCTGAGTAAGTGGGCATGGTTAAAGTATAAGGGCCGCATGTAGTATCACATGTAGACCGCACATTATAAGTTTCATGTAAATCGGATGATGTTTGTCATATAAGGCGCATTTCCTGTTGCCAGCGGGGGGGCGCTATGACCAAAAGTCAAGTCCTCAGGCCTGGACCCTTGTCAATCCTGAGAATTTTCGGGCAGATACGACAACGTACACTCAAATTACAACAACTTCATTGTTCCCAGCAAACTAAGATAAACAGCTAGACTACAAACAGACAGATTTTGTTTTAGCTTGTTTGTAAAAATTCGCTATTTGCAGAGTAGAGCTGTGTTTGCGTAAAACAGCGCGGTGGACAAGAGTGGACTGAGCGGACAGAGCAGATTGAAATATCGCTTTCTACATGTTTATGCCTGTCTATACAGGTGAGTGCATTGATAAGTATTGACTTTTTACTCGCAAAGGTTTTATTGTAGCCTACTTACAAGTAACAAGACTAGCGTGAGTTGATCTTCCCCAGCGGCCATTGGTTATCCTCTTTGTATCGTTCCCAGTCAGGTACTGCGTGTTTTAACGTACACACATCTCAGCTGTGTGTGTGGAGCGCAGGCATCTCTGTACAGACTTGATGCGCCCGCCAATTTTGGTGATTTTTTCACTATGTTAAGCCCCTCAAAAAAAGCCCAATAAAAAATAATAATAATTCCTTCAGTTCCAATAGGGCCTTTGCCGCTGTCGGCGCTCAAGCCCTAATTAAAGTTGCAAGCAGCGTTGGATGGGCCCTGGCGCCACTGTGCGCGTCAGGGTTATGAAAGGGGCGTGGCTTAAGCATAGGGGGCGGGCCAAACCATCACCATTGAAGAAGGAACTCTGCTGAGTTCAATGACACCTCACACAAGACTCTACCTTAAATGGTTCAAATGTTATTAAAGGGGGCGTGGCCTTAGTAAGTGGGCGTGGTTAAAGGTCTGGTGGCCCTTCACTTTTTTATTTTAAATATTTGTTTTCCTCTCTGTAACGCAGTTCCTCTGCTTCGTCAAAAAGATACATATTTGATGCATCTTTTTATCTGAGGCTAATTGTATCTGTCTCTCTGTCATAATGTTTCTGTCTCTGACAGGGACCTAGGTAAAGGAGGGACGGTGGAACACACATTTGACAAACACTCCATAGACCTGGAACCCGGGAACCCAGTCAGAGCAGATCTGGCCTCACTACTGGTTGGCAATCGCACTGAGCCTGTGTAGGTTTCCTCTCTGGAAGGGTGTCTATACAAGTGTTTTGTGTTTTAGTTACATATAGTTGTATCTTACAGATGGTGTCTTGTCTCTTTCCCAGGCATATTCCTAGTATGTTCCCTAACTACATCCGTGCCCCCAATGGGGCTGAGGCCAACCCAGTTACTCAACTATATAAAGGTCAGAGTTTATTATGTAAAAATGCATGCAATATAAGTTTTTTTCATAAAATTTAAAATATTACAGGCAAAATTATTTCCATTAGTCATGACTTTGGACACCCAAATGAGTTGTAGCCTGCTTTTTTACAATACTGTACAATAAAGTACAGTACAGAGCAACAGTTCTAGCAGGATCAAGTCAGAAGTAACAAACAGGACACATTAATCCACTTGTTAACATTAAAATCATTATATCACTGACAAAAGTAGTCCAGTGTCTTTATCACATTTAATCTTCTTGCTGGATTAATTTGACCAACTTTGTGTCTCACAACAATAATACCACCACCACGTCTGTTTAGGCGTTTGCACAAGGATAAATACTAGATGGCAGCATACGACCAACAGCCTAGTTAGTAATCTCAGACTGGAAACCAGCATTTATATTTGCTTTTCACACCTCAAAGTCTCTGTTAATTAACACAGCTGATTGGCTGTCTTGTAGGTAATGAAGATGGTTACCTGAATATAACCCTGTCACTGATGAGTGACAGGTCACTGAATGGCAGTGGGAACCAGGAGTGGTGGGACATTGCCATTGCGGGCTGTGCCCCCTCCTCCTGTGGGGTTCTGCCCATGGTCATATTCAATGATAAAGTCAGTCCACCCAGCCTGGGTTTCCTGGCTGGATATGGGTAAGGAACCTACACTCGCAAACATCACATGGGTTAGATATATACAGTTTTAATATTCATAAAAACATCCATAAATTGATTATAAATCCATAAAGGAGCCATTTATAACTTGGAGCACTTGTTTCTGGCAGACCTCTATATTTTTGGAGGAAAAAAAATCCAGTCTTGTGCATAATATTAAATCTTTCCTGTGTCACTTTCTGCGTTTTTTCTCGTAACAAAAAGTAGTTTGCAGACCGTCTGGTCTGATCATCGGGGATTTCTCCTGATAGAAAATTTGTAGCGTGTGACACAGGTAATTTATAAGTGGCAGCTGCCCTGTACTGCCCTGTTCAAATAGATTCGGTTCGTTGATAATCTGTCAGTTTTGACGTTTAGAGCAATAAAGTGTCCTGTTTCAATCCATCCATCAGTGATTTCAAAATGCCAAATTACATTCCATGACAGTGCTGTGTTTTTCAAACATGCACAACAGCTTAAGTATTAGTGCATTCAGGCAACTAAAAAGTTTTCTTTGGTTTTAATATTTTTCCATAAATATTTTTAAACATAACAGTTATGATTTGTTTGTTTTGTGTTGTCTTTTCTGTCCTTCCAGGATCATGGGTCTGTATGTGTCTGTGGTCTTAGTCATTGGGAAGTTTGTGCGGGGCTTCTTCAGTGAGATCTCCCACTCTATCATGTTTGAGGAGCTGCCCTGTGTGGACCGCATCCTGAAGCTTTGCACAGACATCTTCCTGGTTAGTGCATACTAACACACACATTCTGTACATGCATTTACTGTACTCGTGCCCACACATTGGGTGCACGATTGGGTAAAATAAGATTTTCAAATTTGAATAAGCAATTCTAAACCAAGAATTATGGAATATTCCCCTCATTAGCATAGACTTTCCGTATCTTTGAAATAATGTGTTCACAGTAGGGATGTAACGATGCATCCTGAAAATCAATATAAATGTGTAAAGTTTACAACCGGTTGAGAAGTTCAGTAGTAGTTTTTTCTATTTTTTTTTAGTTATTTTGATGTGGTTATTTAAAATGAAATAACATTTTAGTTGCACTTTTGATAAGAGGACACATCTTTTGCATAATTTATATAAAGGAATATTTTTCGGTCATTTCATTCCGTTTGAAAAATCGTATCCTGAACTTTAAATCGTGAATCGTATCGAATCGTAGTTGAGTGTATTGTTACATCCCTGATTTTGGCAAATCATGTCTTTGTAATCCTCTTCACAAACTGAAATGTTTCTGTGTGATTCAGGTGCGTGAGACAGGAGAGCTGGAGCTGGAAGAGGAACTTTACTCCAAACTGATCTTCCTCTATCGATCTCCTGAGACTATGATCAAATGGACCAGGGACAGCCGAGACCAAGACAGACACTGACTGTTAGGTTGTAAAACACAGTGATATCTGAAGCACACTGCAAAGATGTCCAGGGGACGGCACAAGGAAGGCTTCTTGAGAACACTCATTACCAAAGTGGACATTGCCTTACGCCAAGGAGTCCACGAAAGGAGTTGTAGACTAATCACACTGTATGAAACATCTCCTGTTGCTGTTGCATCTTCAGAGCTGCCTGAGCACTTTCATCAAACCACCTTACACTACAGACTATTGAATTGCAGTCACACTGTGAGTGGGATGGATTGCAATTCAATAGGATGTCTGTCCTGTAGGTTTTGGACATGACTCCCCTGGAAGGCTGTGTTAATGGTCAGAGATTAAAGGTCAAACACAAGAGACACTTCATTTCCGACCATCAAACACACTGTAAATTAAGAAAACACATGCAGATAAACACAAGCAAATAAAAAAAACATCCTCACCAATTTGGCTTATGCAGTTATTTAAATCAGCTATCTGTCAGTGGTGTTAGAAAATATGCTAAAATGTAGTTATGTTGGCTAAAATGTAGTTATGTTGTTTTGGTTTATTTTGACATTGATAGCATTATTCAAATATTATTGCAGATGTCTGCTTTTAATCTAGTGTCAAGTCTTTTGCACATTATTAGCCTGCCAATTAAAGCAATCAGATGAAAGTTAAGTGTAGAACTATCAGAATTTTCATCAAGTAATATTAGGCCAAAAATAAATTACAAATGGTTTAATTAATATAACTTAGTTAATGTATGCATTACATTTTGGGGTTATTTCATTACTTAGTTTACCGTACTAATTTATGTTGTTATACTGTTGAAAGATGTGGCCTACATATTTCAGTAGGATTAATTTCAGATTGACCTTGCAAAAATTTAATTTTTTATTTACATGTGTAACATTTAAGTTGCTATTTCATGACCCCTTAGCCTAAGAGTAATTTTAGTTAGGCTCTCTGGCATTGTTGTGTGGGGTACAGGTGGGAGTGTAACAGACTCAGAGTGACAGTTGAGTGGAGAGTCTGCTGTGAACAGAGTAAAGTGGGTGTTGATTAAAATTATTCAAAGAGACTTAATCTTTTTAAATAATTAATTAAAAGATAAAGAAATAAGAATTTGTAATTTGCAGTTAATTAACTGATAAAGCAAAGTGATAGGTTTGATTTTATTAGTCATGTCAGCAAACCTACCGGTTTGTCAGCTGATCTGAGAAAACCCTGTTGTTAGATGAGAAGTGTCTATTTTCACGTGTTTTCTTAATTTGCTGTTGAGCTCTCTCGCTTTTTGTAGCTACACTTAAAAATACATAAAAATCAAAAGTTTCTAAACTTTGATTTGGTTTATTGCTGTAACCTTTCGGAGAGAACGCATCAGAAGAGGAATATTCATGTAAAGAAACCGAAGTGGCTGATACCAGCTGATGACTGTGAAAATGTCCACTGTGACAGTATTCCTGGCTCACAAAGCTGTAGAGAAACTGGAGCTAATAAAGCATGTCTGTCTTTTGTAACTGGCCTGCCGTTTGTCTTCAAAATGTCTACAGGAAAGTGCAATGACACAGGGATTAAGAAAACAAATTAAACTGCTCAGGTTGCTGCTTTCATCTTGGAGTACTGTGCGAAATGGCCCTGTATAAGATGATAACTAAAATTATCAAAATCTGTTATGTGATTAAGCCAAATATCTATTGTTTGTCTGATCCAATAAATACCTTGATTTCCACAACTGAGCCAAGCTCTTAATGCATTGTTTATGTTCAAAACTCATCACTCCTCTTCAACTGGATTCGGGCATCCTTGTCTCAGACATGCAATACACTGATTGAAAAAAAAAAAAACACCCTGAACAAAGGGGAGGACAAAGCCTAGGTATAAAGAGAGAGCGCATCTTACCATCGGTGTGCATATTACAAACCAACCTTGTCTTGTGGTTTGTAATAATAATACCAAATAATGTAATAATACCAAAATACAGTTTCACCTTTAGGGTTCATGCTCTGAGCATTAAAAGTGTGACACTACTGTAGAAATGTTTGTCATTGTCAGAGTGGAATTACAAAACTGCCAAGATTTAATGACCATGAGAAGTGCTAGCCCTGTAGTTGTCATACACGCTCTGGTCCTCCTTTTTAACCCACTCTTTGAACACTGTCCCAGACTTCCACGCAATGTTGAAGAGATGTGTCATCCAAGGAGCTCCTCCACACCCAAAGCTTTAAATGGTTCGCCTCAATTTCAGGGTGGAGCTGTTTGACTACCTCAATGACGTCCTTCAGGTAGTGGTACAGCTCCCATATTCTTTGACATCATTAGAAAGGTGATTGTGTTTGTGTATTTGAGAAGTGTTTTATTTAGTACTTTATTGGCTTTTTTCTTTGCACTTTTCAAATGGAAATAAAAAAACGCACAGACTATGTAGAAAGAAATTATATAAAATTCATGTTTGAGTCTTTTGGTTTCTGGATTTCTTCTGTAGTAAGCTGAGACGTGGCTAATGCCCTGTGTTGTCTGTCACCTGTCAGATATATTTACAGCAGTGTAGGCTAATCATTTTACGGATGTATGACTTGGACGGAAATACAAAAAACTCCTTCTAGCCTCTGTAACTCTGTGTCAGTAAGGCCTAAGAATCACTCTGACACTGTGTGTTTGACAGAAACAGGGTTAACACATGATTCGATTGATTCTTGCAGAAAAACATGTTTTGCTGTGTGTAGTTAAATGTAGTGTTGTTTAATGGAATCATCAGCTTAAACAATTTTAAGCCTCAATAGTGAACACTGGCCTGTGGTATGGAGGACATCATGGATCAGGTACGACAGCTGAAAATGAACAATTGAAGTCACAGGTGGCAAACCAAAATACAGTTTCACCTCAAGCAGGGCCGTCTAATGAGCCTGCTGTTTCCACTACAGCAAGCGTCAGTGTGCCGATCTTCACTGCGAAAGCAAAGACTCAATTTGTGTATGTTCCAAGATTTTCTGGTAAAATGTCTGTCGATTTGATAACGATAGTATGGTAGGACACATAGCACGATTCTTTAGGGTTCCGCTACAGTCTGCCGTAGGGCTCACCAAAAGCTCAAGCCATGAAGCAACAGTACAAGAAAACGATGCTGTAACCACTTCAAGTGACCAGGATGAACGTCCACCTGAACTAATAGGATAATTCATCTTTGTTGTCTGCCCAAGTTCTGCTACCATGACTCTTCCCTCAGTCTTGCTGGAACACCTTGAAGATGGAAACTGTTTGCCTCCAGGGGTATTCTAAGGCAATGCTTGACAGTGGTGTCCGCAAACTGGTCCAACAATGGGACAGAATTTGTCTGATTGATGGGGTTTTGTTTCGCTGTATCAGACCACCAAACTTACGGCAGAAGTCTTTCAACTCCTTCTCCCTGAATATCTCAAGGGTGAGGCGCTCAAAAACACCTCCATGACGACCATGGTCACCAGGTGATTGAACGGCCCACACACCTTGTGAGGGAGAGATGCTTCTGGCCCCACATATTGAGAGATTCTGCCAAAATTGTAATCGCTACCTAGTAGCTAAAGCCAATCAGCTTAAAGTTAGAACATTCTCTGGTAATAAGCGTCAGGCGTCATGGTGTCCCAACCGCTAGATAAAGGCCATTGATGATGATCTACAACAGTGATGTTCTAGAGAGAACTAGGGATGGCTGAGAGAATTTCCTTGTCATCACAGATGTTTTCCCAAACGTATCCAAACTCAGACCAGGAAACTAACACTACAGCTCGGATTCTAACAGAAAAATGGTTTTATTGTTGAAGTAAAATTCATATATTATATATACATAATATTTAGCCGTTTGTCCCACTTATGTTAGATTTATTGCAGTGTTTCTCGGCACGAAGGAAACACTGCTGAATGGTGGAGTAACCATTTTGCATGAGTGTTTTGTGTAAGTTTGCTGTGTGCAGTTAAATGTAGTGTTGTATAATGTTATTTGATAAAAGTGTTGCCTCGGTTTGTTTATAACTTATTTTGGTGCTCAACTCACCAAGAAATGCTGTAACGTTGTTAAAGTGATAGAATCAACATTTTCATACTATGAAGCTCTCTGGCAGCCTGAACGCAAGTTAAGTGCAAAAGGCGTGTTTAAAGGAACTTCTGCTAAGAAACTACTATAAAGCTGTTCAAGGGACAGAAACACATCATAATTCGAATAATTCTTGCAGAGAAACATGTTTTTTTCAGAGCTTCTGGTAAGAAACGCTGTTAATGCTAGAACTAAACAAGCAATTACATCAAATGATTCTTGTAGAGAAACATGTTTTTCAGAGAAACTAATTGATCTGTCTCTCTGTCATAATATTTCTGTCTCTGACAGGGACCTAGGTAAAGGAGGGACGGTGGAACACACATTTGACAAACACTCCATAGACCTGTTTTAGTTACAGATGGTGTCTTGTCTCAGGCATATTCCTAGTATGTTCCCTAACTACATCCGTGCCCCCAATGGGGCTGAGGCCAACCCAGTTACTCAACTATATAAAGGTCAGAGTTCAGGATCAAGTCAGAAGTAACAAACAGGACACATTAATCCACTTGTTAACATTAAAATCATTATATCACTGACAAAAGTAGTCCAGTGTCTTTATCACATTTAATCTTCTTGCTGGATTAATTTGACCAACTTTGTGTCTCACAACAATAATACCACCACCACGTCTGTTTAGGCGTTTGCACAAGGATAAATACTAGATGGCAGCATACGACCAACAGCCTAGTTAGTATTATAGCGTTATAATCTCAGACTGGAAACCAGCATTTATATTTGCTATTCACACCTCAAAGTCTCTGTTAATTAACACAGCTGATTGGCTGTCTTGTAGGTAATGAAGATGATTACCTGAATATAACGCTGTCACTGATGAGTGACAGGTCACTGAATGGCAGTGGGAACATTGCCATTCACAAAGTCGGTTTTCTTGATGGATATGGGTAAGGAACCTACTACACTCGCAAACATCACATGGGTTGGATATATACAGTTTTAATATTCATAAAAACATCCATAAATTGATTATAAATCCATAAAGGAGCCTTGGAACGCTTGTTTCTAGCAGACCTCTATTGTTGGAGGAAAAAAAATCCAGTCTTGTGCATAATATTAAATCTCTCCTGTGTCACTTTCTGCGTTTTTTCTCGTAACAAAAAGTAGTTTGCAGACCAGACATAATCATCGGGGATTTCTCCTGATAGAAAATGTTGTAGTGTGTGACCCTAACCCTGTTAAAATAGATTCGGTTAGTTGATAATCTGTCAGTTTTGACGTTTGGAGCAACAAAGTGTCCTGTTTCAATCCATCTATCAGTGATTTCAAAATGCCAAAATTTTTCCATAAATATTTTTAAACATAACAGTTATGTTTGTTTGTTTGTTTTTTTTCACACTTTTTGAATGTAAATATTATTTTCTTCTCATTTCATTTTTTTCTTTCCTTCCAGGATCATGGGTCTGTATGTGTCTGTGGTCTTAGTCATTGGGAAGTTTGTGCGGGGCTTCTTCAGTGAGATCTCCCACTCTATCATGTTTGAGGAGCTGCCCTGTGTGGACCGCATCCTGAAGCTTTGCACAGACATCTTCCTGGTTAGTGCATACTAACACACACATTCTGTACATGCATTTACTGTACTCGTGCGCACACATATAGCGATTGGATAAAATAAGTTTTTCAAATTTGAATAAGCAAATCTAAACCAAGAATTATGGAATATTCCCCTCCTTAGCATAGACTTTCCGTATCTTTGAAATAATGTGTTCACAGTAGGGATGTAACGATGCATCCTGAAAATCAATATAAATGTGTAAAGTTTACAACCGGTTGAGAAGTTCAGTAGTAGTTTTTTCTATTTTTTTTTAGTTATTTTGATGTGGTTTGTTTTTTTAAATGAAATAAAATTGTAGTTGTTTTGCATAATTTATATAAAGAAATATTTTTCGGTCATTTCATTCTGTTTGAAAAATCGTATCCTGAACTTTAAACCGTGAATCGTATCAAATCGTAGTTGAGTGTATTGTTACATCCCTAGTCCAAGTGTTGGCAAATCATGTCTTTGCTCCAAACTGATCTTCCTCTATCGATCTCCAGAGGCTATAATGAAATGGGCCAGGGACATGTACAACCGAGACCAAGACAGACATGACTGTTAGTTGTAAAACACAGTGATATCTGAAGCACACTGCAAAGATGTCCAGGTGAGGGCGCAAGGAAGGCTTCTTGAGAACACTCATTACCAAAGTGGACATTGCCTTACGCCAAGGAGTCCACGAAAGGAGTTGTAGACTAATCACACTGTATGAAACATCTCCTGTTGCTGTTGCATCTTCAGAGCTGCCTGAGCTTCATCAAACCACCTTACACTACAGACTATTGAATTGCAGTCCCACTGTGAGTGGGATGGATAGCAGCTGGATGTCTGTCCTGTAGGTTTTGGACATGACTCCCAAGGCAAAACTAGCTGGCAAAACTAGCTGGTCAGAGATTGAAGGTCAAACACAACAGACACTTCATTTCCGACCTCTGTTCATTCAGCCACCCATGTGGAGTGACTGTGTGGCTGAAACCTGAAACTAATGGTAGGTTAAACCATGCGCAGTTAATGTATTAGTATGCTGATTGATTTGAAAACATGCCATGCTGTCAATCAAAATTCCTGTAAAATTATTATGTGCGCAGCAGCCATGTTCATTTAACAACATCATGAACAAAGGTTTGACAAACAGGTGTGATTGCAAGGGTTAAAAAAAGGTCAAAAGCGGCTCTTTCATTTAAAGGCTGCCACATGCAAAGGAATGAAAAATGATGTCGCATATACACTAACTTCCAAATAAAAACAGACACAACAACTCATCAAACTCACTGTAATACGATGGCCCTGAGCTCAACACACTGTAAATTAAGAAAACACATGCAGATAAACACAAGCAAATAAAAAAAAACATCCTCACCAATTTGACAACACATAGTTAGCTGCAAATAGAGAAAACAACCAAATACAGAAACATGCTGCAAGCTGAAATAACAACAGAAACTGTTTGTAGGGGACATGGGGTGAAGATGGCTGGGACACGCTTGTTGTCATGGTTTTTGGCTCATGCAGTTATTTAAATCAGCTATCTGTCAGTGGTGTTGGAAAATATGCTAAAATGTAGTTATGTTGTTTTGGTTCATTTTGACATTGATAGCATTATTCAAATATTATTACAGATGTCTGCTTTTAATCTAGTGTCAAGTCTTTTGCACATTATTAGCCTGCCAATTAAAGCAATCAGATGAAAGTTAAGTGTAGAACTATCAGAATTTTCATCAAGTAATATTAGGCCAAAAATAAATTACAAATGGTTTAATTAATATAACTTAGTTAATGTATGCATTACATTTTGGGGTTATTTCATTACTTAGTTTACCGTACTAATTTATGTTGTTATACTGTTGAAAGATGTGGCCTACATATTTCAGTAGGATTAATTTCACATTGACCTTGCAAAAAAATTAAATTTTTTATTTACATGTGTAACATTTAAGTTGCTATTTCTGACCCCTTAGCCTAAGAGTAATTTTAGTAATTTGCAGTTAATTAACTGATAAAGCAAAGTGATAGGTTTGATTTTATTAGTCATGTCAGCAAACCTACCGGTTTGTCAGCTGATCTGAGAAAACCCTAATGTTAGATGAGAAGTGTCTATTTTCACGTGTTTTCTTAATTTGCTGTTGAGCTCTCTCGCTTTTTGTAGCTACACTTAAAAATACATAAAAATCAAAAGTTTCTAAACTTTGATTTGGTTTATTGCTGTAACCTTTCGGAGAGAACGCATCAGAAGAGGAATATTCATGTAAAGAAACCGAAGTGGCTGATACCAGCTGATGACTGTGAAAATGTCCACTGTGACAGTATTCCTGGCTCACAAAGCTGTAGAGAAACTGGAGCTAATAAAGCATGTCTGTCTTTTGTAACTGGCCTGCCGTTTGTCTTCAAAATGTCTACAGGAAAGTGCAATGAGAGTGCAAGAGTTCTACTCGTTACTTAAATTAACATTTCCACCAACACAGAGGTGTGTTTTCCTGGGGGAAAAAAGCTTACGAAAATTTGTCTCCAAACAACTTAAAGAACATCTTACATTTTGTTCAAGATTAGGAAAGCTAAGAATTTACGACAGAACGGGCAATATGTAGACATTGCATACTCTAGGAAGCGTTGATCAGATGTGTATCGCTTTCGCAGCCTGATAAATCATGTTGACATCATCAGGGTTATTTCATCACAGTCCAGAGCAACAGAAACCATTTTACAACTTCAGCAGTAGTTTCTGCCGACCCATGAAGAATTCTAAGTAATGACAACACTGTCAGCGCATCCACATGATACAAAGCCTTCCGACACCGTGCACCGTCTCCCTCCTCCACGCAGTTGCTAGTAGCCAAGGAAGACACGGATATTAAGAAAACATAAATTAAACTGCTCAGGTTGCTGCTTTCATCTTGGAGTACTGTGCGAAATGGCCCTGTATAAGATGATAACTAAAATTATCAAAATCTGTTATGTGATTAAGCCAAATATCTGTTTGTCTGATCCAATAAATACCTTGATTTCCACAACTGAGCCAATTATGTAGTATATTCAAGCTGAGATCTAAATGCATTGTTTATGTTCAAAGCACAGCAAAGATCATATGATTAATCACTCACTCATCACTCATCTTCAACTGCTTATCTGGATTCGGGCATCCTTACCTTCAGACATGCAATACCCTGAAAAAAAAAAACACCCTGAACAAAGGGGAGGATTTGTCATCCCCTTTGTTCAGGGTGGTTTTTAGAACCTACCTTTATACCTAGGCTTTGGCCTAGGTTTAAAGAGAGAGCGCATCTTACCATCGGTGTGCATATTACAAACCATCATAATACATCTTGTATACCATTCCTGTTATAACCTCAGATCGGCAAATTGTCAACTTTACCATAAGTAAAAGGAAAATAGACTCATTTTTTTTAGACTGGCAGTAAACAAAATACAGCACTTCATGTCAAAGATTTGTAGTCGTAAGTTACAAATGACAGATTGATAGGCTTGCAGGGTTCTCACTAAACTAACTTTTACACTACTACGGATTTATTGAATCGTTTAATGCAAAGTCGCAGTCTCTGTACTGAATGTGTGATGAAGGGTTTTTTTTTTGTTTTTTTTAAGTAGTAGCCTTGGCTTGCTCTGACAAAAATGAACAAGAGTTATTTAATTAATAGCTCTTTAAGAAAATTGAACATTAAAAATGTGACACTACTGTAAGAAATGTTTGTCATTGTCAGAGTGGAATTACAAAACTGCCAAGATTTATGACCATTCAAAGTGTATAGGCCTGTAGTTGTCACACACCCACTCTGACCCACTCTTTGAACACTGTCCCAGACTTCCACGCAATGTTGAAATGTGTCATCCAAGAAGCTCCTCCACACCCAAAGCTTTAAATGGTTCGCCTCAATTTCAGGGTCGTTGCCTCTGTGGAGCTGTTTGACCTCAATGACTTCCTTCAGGTAGTGGCCAGCGAGTCGCTCGTAGGTATTTCTAAATGATTCTGAATGGCAGATTCTACGCGTACGAGAATACTTTGATTAGTTGGTAGATGAATTACCATGAATGAGCACATACAAACCAAACGTTTGGGGTCACTTAGAAATGTCCATTCCACTCCATTTTAGCAAAATACAAGCGGAGATCAGTTGCATTGTTTTTTTAATTTTCAGATTACATTATGTGCTTACATAATTGCAAAAGAGTTCTCGAATGTTGTAGCCAGAAGTGGCTGAAGAAACGCTTGAAAGCTATTTGGTCTAAACGTCATACCTAAATTAAAAGTGGTACAGCTCCCATATCAAATGATGTCAAAGAATATTCATTGACATCATTTGAAAGGTGATTGATGTGGGTGTGTTTGTGTGTGGGGAAGTGTTTTATTTACTACTTTATTGGCTTTTTTCTTTGCACATTTCAAATGGAAATAATAAAACGCACAGACTATGAAAATAATTATAAATAATAAAATTCATGTTTGAGTCTTTTGGTTTCTGGATTTGTTCTGTAGTAAGCTGACACATAAAACAACAATCACTTCATATAAACTTTGTAAGAGCTTCTGTTAGAGACTACTGCAGTGCATTTTAAGAGGCTCACCATTTTGCTCCTAGTAATGGGCTACATCTCGTGTTTCTGGCTGTATTGAAGGGGGGAACTGAAGGGTGGAGTAACCTTTTTGCATGGGTGTTTTGTGTAAGTTTGGGGCAACTTAGTGTGCTGTGTGTAGTTAAATGTAGTGTTTTTTAATGGAATTTGAACTGTTTGGATATAACTTATTTTGGTGCTCAACTCTACACCAGTTTCCCTGTTAATGCAGTCTAGTTCTAAATCGTGTGTTTTCTTTTTGTTTTTTACTGTGTAATATAAATCAAATGTATGTTTCTACACCTGCCTCTGGTCCCTGTTAATTATGGCACTTGCGTATCAACTAGCGTTTTTGTTACAATTGGCTGTTAAATTCTTTTGGTGGTATGGTAAAAAAATTTTGCGTGTGTGTTTTTTTTGTCGGTTTAGGCCTGGTTGTGTAGTGATAAGCATAGCACATCACTCAATTTGTGTATGTTCCAAGATTTTCTGGTAAAATGTCTATCGATTTGATAACGATAGTATTGTAGGACACAGCACGATTCTGTTGGGTTCCGCTACAGTCTGCCGTAGGGCTCACCAAAAGCTCAAGACATGAAGCAACAGTACAAGAAAACGATGCTGTAACCACTTCAAGTGACCAGGATGAACGTCCACCTGAACTAATGGAGAATTCATCTTTGTTGTCTGCCCAAGTTCTGCTTGGAACACCTTGAAGATGTGAACTGTTTGCCTCCAGGGGTATTGATCTCTAAGGCAATGCTTGACAGTGGTGTCCGCAAACTGGTCCAACAATGGGACAGAATTTGTCTGAGAGATGGGGTTTTGTTTCGCCGTATCAGACCACCAGAAGTTTTTCAACTCCTTCTCCCTGAATATCTTAAGGGTGAGGCGCTCAAAAACACCTCCATGACGACCATGGTCACCAGGGGATTGAACGGCCCACACACCTTGTGAGGGAGAGATGCTTCTGGCCCCACATATTGAGAGATTCTGCCAAAATTGTAATCGCTACCTAATCAGCTTAAAGTTAGAACATTCTCTGGTAATAAGCGTCAGGCGTCATGGTGTCCCAACCGCTAGATAAAGGCCATTGATGTCACTGTTCTAGAGAGAACTAGGGATGGCTGAGATAATTTCCTTGTCATCAAAGATGTTTTCCCAAACGTATCCAACCTCAGACCAGGAAACTAACACTACAGCTCGGATTCTAAAACAAAAGAAAAATGTTTTTATTGGAGTAAAATTCAGGATTATTGGGACCATACAATCTATGACGTTATGCACTGTCTGGATAACAAAGGAAGGGTTTACAAGATCCGACCAAAAAAGGAGGCAGGGCCATAGAAAAATATCAACAAGACAGAGATTAAAGTTGTGCCGTCGTCTGCCGCTGTTGACATCGCTGACCCGCCATCAGAAACACACAGGTTGCCCAAAGGAGAGGTAAATGATTTCGATATATATCACTGAAGATGAAAGTGAAATGGGCATGATTCAAACTCTGGAAACTCGGAATTGTCAGCCACTTACCATAACTTTACCTGAAACTCCACCAGTTACAATACAACCATAGCCCCAGCCAGACAGCCCCCGAAGATCTATTACATGAGGAGTTTCTAGTAGTCCTCCTATTCTTGTGAGACGTCCCCATAGAACAACAGAAGGCCGTCATACTTTAATCTACTGTAGACCTGCTGAAAATAACAGAAGTGGCGTAACAATAACAGCTTCCAAGCCGGAACACTGTAAACCCGAACGTTCAAAGTAATTATATAGATTAAGTGGTGTTTACTCAAAGTTTTAGAAAAAGTTATACTAACAATTTTTTCAAGTTGGTGTAACATGTTAATTTTTGAGTATTGTTAACTAAAATAAGTAAAATAAAAAAATAAATAAATTGCAATCAGCAAATTGTCTGAAATGCATTAGACATTAGTGAAAGACAAAATGTATTTATTTTATTTATTTTTTTAATTTTTAAAACAGTGACAATTTGATTGGGTCTGAAATGCATTAGGGGCTTGTCAGGTGCAAATCACTCTGCCCAAGTAGCAGAAGTAGCAGTGCTTCACCCTTTCTGAGAATAGTTGTCAGTATGTATACGGTTAGAAGATGGCTGTTTCTCAGCAGCTAGTGGTGGGTGCGTCAGACAGAGTTACGACACGCACGGAGATGAGAATAGTACGTATGGCTGTGTGCAGTTAAATGTAGTGTTGTATAATGGGATTTGATAAAATTGTTGCCTTGGTTTGTTTATAACTTATTTTGGTGCTTAACTCACCATTTCCCTTCGGTAAGAAACGCTGTAACGTTGTTAAAGTGATAGAATCAATATTTTCATACTAAGTAGCGCTGCAAAAGGCGTGTTTAAAGGAACTTCTGCTAAGAAACTACTATAAAGCTGTTCAAGTGACAGAAACACATCATAATTCGAATAATTCTTGCAGAGCTTCTGGTAAGAAACGCTGTAACGCTAGAACTACTGCGAAACTACTGCAATGCATTTTAAGAGATAGAAATTATATCAAATCTGAAGAAATAGGGAATGGTCAAAAAACGGGAAACAGGGACTCATGAATACTGGACACAAGGAAAACAGACACAGGAAAGAGCCCTGCCAACGGCATGTCATCCTGAATTATTTGCGCATCCCCAATGACCTTTATTCAGATGCATTCGCCGAGGATGTGGAAGGTTGTAGTTGGCATATTCGTTCTCCCTGTTTATATGTGGGAAAAGAGATCAAAACAGTTGGTACGAATTGGGTTCTGACAACCTCCCTCATTTTCTCTTTCTTTGCATGAAGCACGTGGCCTCTGTTCCTCCGTCGGTTTCCAGCGGGATGTTGGGAGTTGGGGTTTTCCAGAGACTTGGCTGGATCCTGGAGTGCCAGTGCTAATCAACCGGGTGACTTTTCTGATGATCACGTTCTGCTTTCTGATGGTTCATGCACAAGTTGAAGGAGCGATGGGATTCCATTATACTGGTTTGTTCCTCGTATGATTTCATGTGACAAATACAATTGATTAAAAACAAAAAAATGTCAGTTTTCATAGAATGTGAACTAAGATAAGAATTGGAACTGACCCCAGCCACTACTCTTCATGAAGGACAAAACTATTTTTTTTTGACACGTCAAGTCTAAAGTGAATAGACTTTAGGTGGAGTTCTTGGTACAGCATACGTTCATTGACACATCTGTTCTCCTCTTCTTCTTGTAATATTTGGTGTGGATATAATTCACAAGGAGAGAATTATTATTTTAATGACCCCCCCAACTTTTCATCCGGTGCCGCAGTTAAGTCCAAAATTCTTTGATCAACATAACTAGGATATCTAATATCTTGATTTGTATTTAAATGTAAACGGCATGCATTTACATTAATCCATTATTTTAGACAGCTGTGTAGACTAAATCAGTGAAACAGCAGAAAAACTTAACCCTGGTTCTCTAGTGGAAATTATTCCCCTGCTGTAAGGGTACGTGAATACCTCTTAAAACAAACCGGCTTGTCCAGCCATGCACTCCGGTTTACACTTGTGTAAGCGTGGAATCGCTGATAGTTTTATCAGAACCTGTCTCCAAGCAGCCGAGAGCTAGAGTTCACTTCGAGAACCAAGGTTGTAACCATGTAACCACACATTCTCTATCATATGAATTTGTGTCCGTTTCGACAGAAAAGGACAGAACGGCCCAAAACGCCAGGCTCAGTAAAAAACAGGTTTATTAGAATAAAACTGACAAAGGGAAGGAGGAGTGAGGAGTCGGATGCCAAGGACAGGAGAGAGGGCCCTGGGGATGGGATAGGATGGTGAGGGAGCTTACTGGGATAGGCTGACGAGGGACTCACTAGGATAGGGTGGCAAGGGACTCACTGGGATAAGATGGCAAGGGACTCACTGGGGAGAAATGACGAGGGAGCCGGGGCCGAGGGATCAGAGGAGGCACTGGGGGTCCGGGAACAGGCGAGTCGAAGAGGGGATGGTTGGAAACAGGAACGGAAGCGGAGGCAGGGTGGAGCAGGGACCCGGGAGTAGGGAGCCGTGAGGAGGGGACTGAATGGTAAAGCCAGCTGACTGGAGGTAAGAGGCGTGTGGAGAGAATGACTGTAGTGGAAAAACAAAAAGAGGGTCAGCAACAATAAGGACAGGTAAGTAGGATATTTTTTCAGAGAGCTTGTACTGCGTGTCACCAGAACGACTGAAGCAACGATCAAGCAAAGATGATGAGTGGATCCGGGGTTCAAATTGATTGTAGATGGCTGGCACGGCGGGAGAGGTGATGGTGGAATGGCGAGCAGGTGTGCGTAATCAGCTGGCAGGACGGGGGAAAACACAGCAGACAGAGAGAGTTAGGGCCAACAGAGAAATTGACAGTGGAAAATAAAATAAGAACTAGGAAACATCATCATCGAATGATGATGATTGCAGGAGAATTCCTGCAATACTGTGGAACTCCTTTTAAAACCGTTTAAAACCAGTCCAGAGCGAGTCACACTCGGCGCTTTGCTACAGTGGCTTTACTAAAATGATAAATGCCCTTTGCAAAAAACGTAATGCGACACAAATAATCTGCTGGGATGCAAGAGCATAGACGTTAGGCTGCATAATCTTATCCGAAGAAAAACTATACCGCTAAAATAGTAAGTTATCTAAAAATTAAAATGTCGGGGTTTCAATATCATCTCCCGCTATATAACACCCTGCCAAGTAAAGCAGCTTCGTCATCAACGGGATCGTTGACAAAAGGAAATGCCATGTTTTGAGAAATAAAACGTTTTATAGTCTGCCTAACATGGTTAATAAACCAACATAATTTTTTTTGTATTCATGCAGATAACAAACTGCGCTAAAATGCGCCTGAATGAATGAATGAGGAAATGAGAGCACTGTGTCAGAGGGAGGAGACAGAGAAACTCGAGGTTTATTGAAGAAAACCTGCTCCCAAGCAGGTTAGGTTCACAGGCTCAGTTACCATAGTAACTGACTCTGAGGTTAAGTTACATCTCTTTCTGAAACTGAAAACCCAGTGTTTCCCTCATCTCAGGGTTAACAAACTCAGAGTTTTCACTAAACCTGCTTTCTGAAATACCACCCAGAGACAATGGTACACCTGTTCTGGCAATGTCCCTACACCACCACTTTCTGAAAAGATCTATCCCAATAGATAAACTTGTCTCTGATTTTTCTTTGTTGTGGAAAAAAATATTGTTTGGTTTCCATGACAACAAAAGTAAAAAACGGAAAGAAATATACCTAATACATTTATTCATCATTTTAGGGAAATATCATATTCACAAAGCTAAATTTAGTAACTCTAAACCTTTTATTGCTTTTGGTCTGGCTCTGTTCTTGCCTGTTTTTTTCTGTATTAATGACTCTGTTCTTAATGTTTGTATCGTTAAAGATTTAATAAAGATTTATAAAAAAAAAGACAGTGTTCGGCGGGAAGCCCTGTACATTCCAATGAGAGTGCTGCAAAGCCATATGTCAATGTCAAACGCGCAAACATGGAGCCTCTTATATTATGTCCTATGCCAAGGGGGTAAGCTTCGCTTCAGAGCTCGAACCTCCTATGGCGCACAGGGGGTAGCAAGATGGCGGCGGAGTAGGCAGTCTCGTTTTTAAGAGCTCTCTTCAAGACCACAGTTTTTCATGCTTTAAATAATCTACTCTACCCGAATTGAAATGATGGATATTCAGCAAATTCTTAAACCAGCTATACTGCAACCGCCGACCTCTTCAAATCTTGCGGTATCAGAAAAGCCAAAGGACCTGAGAAGAAGGAACTCTCTGCTGAGTTCATTGATACCTCACACAATGGTCAACCTTGAATGGTTCCAATGTTATAAAAGGGGGCGTGGCTTAAACACGCCCACACAGTCTGACGAAAAAGTTTTTCTTTTAATAACTTTTCATCTTTAATGTCTTAAGATGGCACAGACAAAATTTGAAGTTGATCGGATTAAATTTCTAGGAGGAGTTCGTTAAAGTACGACATGTGGAAATGGTCAAAATCGCACTAATTTCTAACATTGAAATCAAAATGGCGGACTTCCTGTTTGGTTTAGGGTATGGCTCTAATGAAGTTTTTTGTACATCTCGACATGTTACATATGTGTACCAAGTTTTGTGAGTCTATGTTAAAAGCACAGCAGGGGCTCAATTTTTTGTAACTTTCTAGGGGGCGCTAGCGAGCCATTTTTGTGCGCCTATTCCCGAAACCCTTAAAATACGTAAATTTTCGCCAGACTCGATGCGCCCGCCAATTTTGACTATGTTAAGCCCCTCAAAAAGCCAATTTACTTGCAGAAAATAATAATAATAATAATAATAATAATAATTCCTTCAGGTCCAATAGGGCCTTCGCCGCTGTCTGCGCTCGGACCTAATAATAATAATAATAATAATAATAATAATAATTCCTTCAGCTTCAAGGGCCTTCGCCGCTTTCGGCGCTTGGGCCCTAATTAAAGCTGCAAGCAGCGATGGACAAGCCCTCGCGCCTCTGCGCGTGTCTGGGTTACTGGCGGACGCCGCTCCTTGCGACCGTGCAATTGCGTGGCACTCAGACACTGCGAATCATCACCAATGACAAGAGAACTCCCTGCAGAGTTCAACAATACCTCACACAACACTCTACGTCATACAGTTCATTAGTTGTGAAAAGGGGCGTGGCTGAAACATCAGGGGCGGGCTAAACCATGACCAATGAAAACGGAACTCTTGGCTGAGTTCAATGATACCTGACACAAGTCTCTGCCTTAGATGGGTCAGCATTCATGAAAGGGGGTTTAAGCATAGGGGGCGGGCCAAACCATGACCAATGAAAAAGGAAGTCTCTGCTGAGTTCAATGATACCTTACACAAGACTCTACGTCATACAGTTAATTAGCTGTGAAAGGGGGCGTGGCTGAAACATCAGGGGCGGGCTAAACCATGACCAATGAAAACGGAACTCTCTGCTGAGTTCACTGATATCTCACACAAGGGTCTACATCAAACGGTTAAAATGTTATGAAAGGGGGCGTGGCCTGAGTAAGTGGGCGTGGTTAAAGTAGAGGGGGTGGCTCAGTATCACATGTCGACCACACATAAGTTTCATGTAAATTGGATGATGTCTCGGCTGAGTTCAATGATACCTGACAAGTCTCTGCCTTAGATGGGTAGCACGTATGAAAGGGGGCGTGGCTTAAGCATAGGGGGCGGGCCAAACCATCACCAATAAAGAAGGAACTCTCTGCTGAGTTCTTTGATACCTCGCACAAGGGTCTACATCAAACGGGTCATTAGTTATAAAAGGGGGCGTGGCTAAAGCTTAGGGGCGGGTCAAACAATCACTAATGAAGAATGAACTCTCTGCTGAGGACGGGCCCTCGCGCCTCTGCGCACGTCGGGGTTACTGGCGGACGCCGCTCCTTGCGACCGTGCAATTGCGTGGCACTCAGACACTGAATCATCACCAATGACAAGAGAACTCCCTGCTGAGTTCAACGATACCTCACACAACACTCTACGTCATACAGTTCATTAGTTGTGAAAAGGGGCGTGGCTAAATTATAGGGTGCATGTCAAACCATCACCAATTAAAAAGGAACTCTCTTCTGAGTTCAATGATACCTCACACAAGACTCTACCTTAGATGGGTCAGCATTTATGAAAGGGGGCGTGGTTTAAGCATAGGGGGCGGGCTAAACCATGACCAATGAAAACGGAACTCTCGGCTGAGTTCAATGATACCTGACACAAATCTCTGCCTTAGATGGGTCAGCATGTATGAAAGGGGGCGTGGTTTAAGCGTAGGGGGCGGGCCAAACCATCACTAATGAATAAGGAAGTCTCTGCTGAGTTCACTGATATCTCACACAAGGGTCTACATCAAACGGTTCAAATGTTATGAAAGGGGGCGTGGCCTGAGTAAGTGGGAGTCGTTAAAGTAGAGGGGGTGGCTCAGTATCACATGTCGACCACACATAAGTTTGATGTAAATTGGATGATGTTTGTCATATAAAGCGCATTTCCTGTTGCCAGTGGGGGGTGCTATGACCAAAAGTCAATTTTGCCCTGTAGGTGTCCTCAAGCCTGGACCCTTGTCACTCCTGAGAATTTTCGGGCAGATACGACAACGTACACTTAAAAAAAAAGGGAACTCCGTGACGAGTTCAATTATACCTCACACAAGACTCTTCATCATACAGTTAATTAGCTGCGACAGGGGGCGTGGCCAAAGCATAGGGGTCAGGGCAAACCTTTACAAATTAAAAAGAAAGTCTCTGCTGAGTTCAATGATACCTCACACAAGGGTATACCTTAAACGGTTCAAATGTTATGAAAGGGGGCGTGGCCTGAGTAAGTGGGAGTGGTTAAAGTAGAGGGGGTGGCTCAGTATCACATGTCGACCACACAAGTTTCATGTAAATTGGATGATGTCTCGGCTGAGTTCAATGATACCTGACACAAATCTCTGCCTTAGATGGGTCAGCACGTATGAAAGGGGGCGTGGCTTAAGCGTAGGGAGGCGGGCCAAACCATCACCATTGAAGAAGGAACTCCCTGCCGAGTTCAATTATACCTCACACCAGACTCTTCATCATACAGTTAATTAGCTGCGACAGGGGGCGTGGCCAAAGCATAGGGGTCAGGGCAAACCTTTACAAATTAAAAAGAAAGTCTCTGCTGAGTTCAATGATACCTCACACAAGGGTCTACACCAAACGGGTCATTAGTTATAAAAGGGGGCTACCTCACATAAGACTCTACCATAAACGGGTCACAAATTGTGAAAGGGGGCGTGGCTAAGCACAGAGGGGCGGGCCAAACAATCACTAATGAATAAGGAACTCTCTGCTGAGTTCAATGATACCTCACACAAGGGTATACCTTAAACGGTTCAAATGTTGAGAAAGGGGCGTGGCTTAAGCATAGGGGGCGGGTCAAACCATCACCAATGAATAAGGAACTCTCTGCTGAGTTCACTGATATCTCACACAAGGGTCAACATCAAATGGGTCATTAGTTATAAAAGGGGGCGTGGCAATGAAGAATTAACTCTCTGCTGAGGACGGGCCCTCGCGCCTCTGCGCATGTCGGGGTTACTGGCGGATGCCGCTCCTTGCGACCGTGCAATTGCGTGGCACTCAGACACTGCGAATCATCACCAATGACAAGAGAACTCCCTGCTGAGTTCGACGATACCTTACACAAGACTCTACGTCATACAGTTAATTAGCTGTGAAAGGGGGCGTGGCTGAAACATCAGGGGCGGGCTAAACCATGACCAATGAAAACGGAACTCTCGGCTGAGTTCAATGATACCTGACACAAATCTCTGCCTTAGATGGGTCAGCATGTATGAAAGGGGGCGTGGCTTAAGCGTAGGGGGCGGGCCAAACCATCACCAATGAATAAGGAAGTCTCTGCTGAGTTCACTGATATCTCACACAAGGGTCTACATCAAACGGTTCAAATGTTATGAAAGGGGGCGTGGCCTGAGTAAGTGGGCGTGGTTAAAGTAGAGGGGGTGGCTCAGTATCACATGTCGACCACACAAGTTTCATGTAAATTGGATGATGTTTGTCATATAAAGCGCATTTCCTGTTGCCAGTGGGGGGCGCTATGACCAAAAGTCAATTTTGCCCTGTAGGTGTCCTCAGGCCTGGACCCTCGTCAATCCTGAGAATTTTCGGGCAGATACGACAACGTACACTTAAAAAAAAAGGGAACTCCCTGCCGAGTTCAATTATACCTCACACAAGACTCTTCATCATACAGTTAATTAGCTGTGACAGGGGGCGTGGCCAAAGCATAAGGGTCAGGGCAAACCTTTACAAATTAAAAAGAAAGTCTCTGCTGAGTTCAATGATACCTCACACAAGGGTATACCTTAAACGGTTCAAATGTTGAGAAATGGGCGTGGCTTAAGCATAGGGGGCGGGTCAAACCATCACCAATGAATAAGAAGTCTCTGCGGAGTTCACTGATATCTCACATAAGGGTCAACATCAAATGGTTCATTAGTTATAAGAGGGGGCGTGGCTAAAGTATAGGGGGCGGGCCAAACCATGAGCAATGAAAAAGGAAGTCTCGGCTGAGTTCAATGATACCTGACACAAGTCTCTGCCTTAGATGGGTCAGCACGTATGAAAGGGGGCGTGGCTTAAGCGTAGGGGGGCGGGCCAAACCATCCCCATTGAAGAAGGAAGTCTCTGCTGAGTTCAATGATACCTCGCACAAGGGTCTACCTTAAACGGTTAAAATGTTGATAAAGGGGGCGTGGCTAAAGCATAGGGGGCGGGCCAAACCATCACCAATAAAGAAGGAACTCTCTGCTGAGTTCTTTGATACCTCACACAAGGGTCTACCTTAAACGGTTAAAATGTTGATAAAGGGGGCGTGGCTAAAGCTTAGGGGTGGGTCAAACAATCACTAATGAAGAATGAACTCTCTGCTGAGGACGGGTCCTCGCACCTCTGCGCATGTCGGGGTTACTGGCGGACGCCGCTCCTTGTGACCGTGCAATTGCGTGGCACTCAGACACTGCGAATCATCACCAATGACAAGAGAACTCCCTGCTGAGTTCAACGATACCTCACACAACACTCTACGTCATACAGTTCATTAGTTGTGAAAAGGGGCATGGCTAAATTATAGGGTGCGTGTCAAACCATCACCAATTAAAAAGGAACTCTCTTCTGAGTTCAATGATACCTCACACAAGACTCTACCTTAGATGGGTCAGCATTTATGAAAGGGGGCGTGGCTTAAGCGTAGGGGGGCGGGCCAAACCGTGACCATTGAAGAAGCAAGTCTCTGCTGAGTTCAATGATACCTCGCACAAGGGTCAACCTTAAACGGTTAAAATGTTGAGAAAGGGGGCGTGGCTAAAGCATAGGGGGCGGGCCAAACCATCACCAATGAAGAAGGAACTCTCTGCTGAGTTCTTTGATATCTCATACAAAGGTCTACATCAAACAGGTCATGAGTTATAAAAGGGGGAATGGCTAAAGCTTAGGGGCGGGTCAAACAATCACTAATGAAGAATGAACTCTCTGCTGAGGACGGGCCCTCGTGCCTCTGCGTGTGTCGGGGTTACTGGCGGATGCCACTCCTTGCGACCGTGCAATTGCGTGGCACTCAGACACTGCGAATCATCACCAATGACAAGAGAACTCCCTGCTGAGTTCAACGATACCTCACACAACACTCTACGTCATACAGTTCATTAGTTGTGAAAAGGGGTGTGGCTAAATTATAGGGTGCGTGTCAAACCATCACCAATTAAAAAGGAACTCTCTTCTGAGTTCAATGATACCTCACACAAGACTCTACCTTAGATGGGTCAGCATTTATGAAAGGGGGCGTGGTTTAAGCATAGGGGGCGGGCTAAACCATGACCAATGAAAACGGAACTCTCGGCTGAGTTCAATGATACCTGACACAAATCTCTGCCTTAGATGGGTCAGCATGTATGAAAGGGGGCGTGGCTTAAGCGTAGGGGGCGGGCCAAACCATCACCAATGAATAAGGAAGTCTCTGCTGAGTTCACTGATATCTCACACAAGGGTCTACATCAAACGGTTCAAATGTTATGAAAGGGGGCGTGGCCTGAGTAAGTGGGCGTGGTTAAAGTAGAGGGGGTGGCTCAGTATCACATGTCGACCACACATAAGTTTCATGTAAACTGGATGATGTTTGTCATATAAAGCGCATTTCCTGTTGCCAGTGGGGGGCGCTATGACCAAAAGTCAATTTTGCCCTGTAGGTGTCCTCAGGCCTGGACCCTCGTCAATCCTGAGAATTTTCGGGCAGATACGACAACGTACACTTAAAAAAAAAGGGAACTCCCTGCCGAGTTCAATTATACCTCACACAAGACTCTTCATCATACAGTTAATTAGCTGTGACAGGGGGCGTGGCCAAAGCATAAGGGTCAGGGCAAACCTTTACAAATTAAAAAGAAAGTCTCTGCTGAGTTCAATGATACCTCACACAAGGGTATACCTTAAACGGTTCAAATGTTGAGAAATGGGCGTGGCTTAAGCATAGGGGGCGGGTCAAACCATCACCAATGAATAAGAAGTCTCTGCGGAGTTCACTGATATCTCACATAAGGGTCAACATCAAATGGTTCATTAGTTATAAGAGGGGGCGTGGCTAAAGTATAGGGGGCGGGCCAAACCATGAGCAATGAAAAAGGAAGTCTCGGCTGAGTTCAATGATACCTGACACAAGTCTCTGCCTTAGATGGGTCAGCACGTATGAAAGGGGGCGTGGCTTAAGCGTAGGGGGGCGGGCCAAACCATCCCCATTGAAGAAGGAAGTCTCTGCTGAGTTCAATGATACCTCTCACAAGGGTCTACCTTAAACGGTTAAAATGTTGATAAAGGGGGCGTGGCTAAAGCATAGGGGGCGGGCCAAACCATCACCAATAAAGAAGGAACTCTCTGCTGAGTTCTTTGATACCTCGCACAAGGGTCTACCTTAAACGGTTAAAATGTTGATAAAGGGGGCGTGGCTAAAGCTTAGGGGCGGGTCAAACAATCACTAATGAAGAATGAACTCTCTGCTGAGGACGGGTCCTCGCGCCTCTGCGCATGTCGGGGTTACTGGCGGACGCCGCTCCTTGCGACCGTGCAATTGCGTGGCACTCAGACACTGCGAATCATCACCAATGACAAGAGAACTCCCTGCTGAGTTCAACGATACCTCACACAACACTCTACGTCATACAGTTCATTAGTTGTGAAAAGGGGCGTGGCTAAATTATAGGGTGCGTGTCAAACCATCACCAATTAAAAAGGAACTCTCTTCTGAGTTCAATGATACCTCACACAAGACTCTACCTTAGATGGGTCAGCATTTATGAAAGGGGGCGTGGCTTAAGCGTAGGGGGGCGGGCCAAACCGTGACCATTGAAGAAGGAAGTCTCTGCTGAGTTCAATGATACCTCGCACAAGGGTCAACCTTAAACGGTTAAAATGTTGAGAAAGGGGGCGTGGCTAAAGCATAGGGGGCGGGCCAAACCACCACCAATGAAGAAGGAACTCTCTGCTGAGTTCTTTGATATCTCATACAAAGGTCTACATCAAACAGGTCATGAGTTATAAAAGGGGGAATGGCTAAAGCTTAGGGGCGGGTCAAACAATCACTAATGAAGAATGAACTCTCTGCTGAGGACGGGCCCTTGTGCCTCTGCGTGTGTCGGGGTTACTGGCGGATGCCGCTCCTTGCGACCGTGCAATTGCGTGGCACTCAGACACTGCGAATCATCACCAATGACAAGAGAACTCCCTGCTGAGTTCAATGATACCTCACACAACACTCTACGTCATACAGTTCATTAGTTGTGAAAAGGGGCGTGGCTAAATTATAGGGTGTGTGTCAAACCATGACCAATGAAAACGGAACTCTCGGCTGAGTTCAATGATACCTGACACAAGTCTCTGCCTTAGATGTGTCAGCACGTATGAAAGGGGGCGTGGCTTAAGCATAGGGGGCGGGCCAAACCGTCATCAATGAAGAAGGAAGTCTCTGCTGAGTTCAATGACACCTCACACAATACCTTAAACGGTTAAAATGTTATGAAAGGGGGCATGGCTTGAGTAAGTGGGCGTGGTTAAAGTAGAGGGGGCGGCTTTGTGTACGTACATTTTCGTATACAATTAATTCATAATTAATAATAATTCTGTTCAGTGTTGTGGGGGACACCTTTAGGACTCAAACCTTTTCACCAGCATCTGAATCAAATAAGGAAGAAAGATAAGAGACAGAATTAAAGCAACATTCACTTTTATGATAAGCTTCCAAATGGTTTTCCAGTATAGACCGAGGAGTGCAAACCCATCACCATCACAAGGTGACAATACAAAAAGGTGCCAAGATACAATCCTATGCAAAACAATGACATATTTTGACCTAAAAGGCTACGGTTTCCTAAAAGTGACACATTTGCACACCTGTAGACAGTCCACCAATGTTCAAAATCAATCAAACTTCATCTTAGACAAATGGGGTCTTACATAACTAGGTTTCTTACTTTCAGGTTTCTTCTTGAACTTGTATTTCTTGTTGGAGCGTACAGCATTGAGGAGAACCTTCTCTTTCACTACATAAGTGTAGAAGTCCTTGCAACTAAATGTGAAGTTGCTCTTCACCTGGATTTCTGACTTGATGAGGTTTACCGAACATCTGTTCCTTGTGTCCGTCTAGCATCCTGTCATCAGTGAAAAGACCCTCTCCACTGAAGCATTGGTGATTGGTACATTCAAGAGGAAAGAAGCTAATGCTGTCATGTTTGGTGTGTGTGTGTGCTTGAATAAGGTGGCCCACTTCTCCACGACTGGAGCTCCACAACTGGAGCTCCAGACTGCACGATGACCTGTTGGTGTGGCAGAACGACACAATACTCATCATATAGCGCATCCATGTCCAACTTCTTGCTTAGCTGCAGGACTTCTACAGCTTCACAAAGATGGGAGACGTTGAATGGGCTATCTTTAGTGACAGGCTAGCCACTTTCTTCTGGTAGTTGGAGTCTGAGAAGTCATAGTGCTGCTCCAGGTAGGTGAGAGAGGACTGGTAGAAGTTGCACATGTCATCCTTGAACAGCCGCCATAGTGACTTTGGGCACTGGTCCTCTCCCAATGAGAGAAAGTAGGTCTTGATAGGAGCCCAGCTGTCGTGAAGCCTCTTCACTGCAGGCCACAAGCTCAGCCATCTTGTGGGCACATGTCTAAGCAGGGACTGGTACTCTATCTCCACAAAGGTGTGAATTAACTTAAGTTCCTCAATGCGTTTGGCAGATGAGGAGAAGTGGCTAAAGGTCTTGTTGACGACATTTTTGATGTCGATATTTAGCCGATCTCCTGCGTGTTTTGCACTGTTGCGAACATTGAAGCATTGTCAGCGGAATACGCAGATATCATGTCTAGTCCCAGTCCGTTTTCCTCCAGCTTGGTGACTATCTGGTTGTGGATCGCGGCAGATGTTTCATCACTGTCATCATAGAAATCAAGGACCTTTGTCTGTACTCCCAAGTCTGGCGTCCAGTAACGCACTGACAGTGGAAGAGCTTGGTGGTCCCATGATTGGAGGCATCTGAAGCCACTGAGAAGAATGGCGTGTGGGCTGTGGAGACACACACACAGATGGGATGAACTTAAGAGATTCTCTAAAAACAGATTATTATAAAAAATACAAGATACTGCTTTACTGTTTTGATCATTATTGATTTTATATAAATATTATCTATTGAAATATTTATACCTTTTCAAAAATTATCGTTGCTTTTGTTTGTTTAGTTTGGGAGATAACGAATAGTGAAATGTTGCTCACAATTATGTAAGGATACACATAGCCTGGTTTCACGAAGGCACGGTAGAAGAAGATGATTAGCTAGCTAATGTTAGACAAATAGCTAACACACAACAATGTTACATCCATGAACATAACTTTAACTTTACCTTTGGTTGTTGCCTCTCGTTGCTCATTCAGTGGTCTTCTGAGGACTTTCAAGCAATCTTCGATGGAGGCAGGGGCAAGCACATCCGTGACAATGGCTTCTGCCTTCGTCCGACCACAGGCCATCCTCTTGGCAATGTCCGAGTCCGGATAAATCGTTAGGGCTAGCTTTGTGCCACAATCTCCTGCTCGATATGATGTAGCGTGTTGGACAGTGTGATACACACTCGTCACCTCTGCAGCAGTCACTTTGTCAGCTAGAAAGTCGTTTTTAGGTCGGAGGAAAGCATCCATAGATTTGGATGTCTCTTTCTGTTGGACACGTTTCTTGTGAATCTCTGTGAGTCTGTGTCGTTTGACATCGTATTCCCCTCCATGTCCGATTGAGAAGGATGTTTTGCAAAGGTCACAAAAAGCCCTCTCGGTATCCCCCTCAACACCTTTCAGCCACAAATATTCATTTTCCCAGTCTTTCTTGTTCCCACACCTTCGCTTTTTAATTGATGATGGCGGTGCCTCAGAGTCAGACTCAGTCTCTTTCTCCATTTTTCGAATTGGAAAGCGCGCATCTAAAAGTTCCTTCTCAGTGTGTCTGCTATGCAAGTGTGTGGCTGCGTGCGCTGTCAAGACCACAACGAAAAAGTTGACAACAACCTAGTCAGCAGTACAACTGAGGGGTGGGTGTGGCAACAGTAGCATGCTGAACTGTCAAGTAATGTTTGTTTGGCTGCCTGGGGCTCGAGGATATAGAGCGACCAACTTTTTTTTGGAGCAAGCATTGATTATGCGTGACACGGTCTCAATTTGCGGGATGCATGAATTGGGTTTCAAACGCTGTGCGCACACGCGCTACGCGGGGTCACCCTAACGGTGAGCACAATTACTGTGCAATGGACGCCAGGGGCGGAGCCAGACAATATAAACATTCGGGGCTTAGCCCAAACCTAGGGGGGTCCGGGGGCCTGCTCCCCTGTGGAGATTTTTTTCCCAATTACGTCAGCTAAATGCATTTTTCAGGCTGTTTGAGATAATAGAATGCCTAAAGTTATATACACTATCTGGGAAAATGATGATAGTTACTCAGTAAAAAAAAAAAAAAACTCACCCAGTAGAGCCTACAACCTATTTTGTATTTAATTGTTCTCCAGCTGTAGTGAATCCAAAACACCAAAAATGTTAAGGATGACTCATTTTCACCCCTGGCAACTAAAAAGAGGCAACCATTATCTGACTATTTTTAAGTTAGCCTACATAGGTAAAATTGGAATTTGGTGTAAACATCATTACTAATCTTAAGAGTTCAGTTCTGTTTAGTTTGTGCTTAGCTGATAAATATTGCTACATCAGAATCCATGAAATGGAAAAAAGAACAATTGAAGCTTTAACTGCACAACGAGGTTTATCGTGTATTTTTAAACAATACACAAGTAATAATAATGTAATATAAAACAAAAATCTGTTTTAAAACAAGAACAATTTATTAATTCATGCATTTCAATTTATACAAAAAAAACTATTTTGTTCTAAAATTCTAATACATTTGTACTTGAGTTTTGATTTACATGAGCTGTAAGCCCTTATCAAGATTAAAACAATACTTTTTATGTAATGAATGTAGAATATATTAAAGATTTACTTTTTAAATTAAAGTATGGGGGAAATGTTTTTTTTTTTTTTTTTTTTAAATCACTTTTCCAGTGATATTGATGCATCTGTACTTGTTGTAATTGTTGTCATCATCATCATCAGGAGGAGGAAATAAACTTCCTCATGTCCTTCTGATCTTCTTTATCACTATATTTCTCAATTAGTCTCTCTTCTTATCCCACTAACGTGCCGAGATTAGCTGTAAAACATGCCCTGAGATAACTTAGCATTTGATACAAGCTGTGTGTTTCGGTTTTACCCCCCCAACCCCACTACCCCCCTGTGTACATGACAAATCATCAGACAAATCATCCGCCCATCTCTATTAGCAACTAATTTCTCTTAATAACAACTAATAATGTTAACTCGCTGGCTAGCCAGCAATACAGTCACTTAATAAACGCTTGAATTTTCAAGCTTTTTGGTCTAAACGTCTTACCCAAATTAAAAGTGGTACAGCTCCCATATACTCTGACACTCTGGGATGTGCCTGATATCATTGGAAAGGTAACACTCTCAAGTTGTTGTTCCAAGTGTCAGGGTGATTCTAGGCCTTACTGACACAGAGTTACAGAGGCTAAAATGGAGGGGTTTTATTTCCGTCCAAGTCATACATCTGTAAAATTATTAAAATACACTGCTGTAAACACATCTAGTGAGATACAGACAACACAATGGCATATCCACATGTCTCTGCTTACTACAGAAAAAATCCAGAAAAATGGATTTTATATGAATTTGTTTCTACATATATGTCGT
Organism: Zingel zingel; assembly: GCA_023566125.1. NCBI lineage: Eukaryota > Metazoa > Chordata > Actinopteri > Perciformes > Percidae > Zingel > Zingel zingel. The sequence goes on along the minus strand of CM042326.1, from coordinate 6,582,284 downwards.
TTTTCTGATTTCCATTTAAAAACTGCAAAGAAAAAAGCCAATAAAGTACAAAATAAAACACTTCTCAAATACACAAACACACCCACATCAATCATACACATACTTGAAATAACTATATACATAAATATATAGAAATAAGTCATTATAAATTGTACAGGGTGTGAAATGCTTATAAGAGGCCCTGTCTTTGCTTTGACACAGCTCCAGCCATTACAGGGTTAAAATTTCAGGGGCAAATGTGGGTCTTATATCATTTAAATCTAACTGGTCCGAGCACATGTCGATTGTTTGCACGTGGGCTCACATCGCGTCAGAGACATCTTCGGCTTCCAATGGGGATATCACAGGCAAACATGCACCGATTGGCTTATACCAGGTATCTATGGAAACCTTAGAAGTCAGAGAATACAGTGACGCCCACATCAAGTTGCTAGGAGCCTCTAGAGCAGTGTTTTTCAACCTTTTTTGAACCACGGCACATTTTTTACATTAAAAAAATCCTGCGGCACACCACCAACCAAAAATGTTACAAAATGACACATTGTAGCCTAATAAGATCAGAATCTGCATTTTTCCTTTTTAAAAATGTATCCATGGCTGTTGCAGGCTTACGTCGACGATCTCGGCCCTACTGCTTACATCCTGTCATTGCCACCAGGGGGCAGTAATTCTATTGTCTTAAATCAAAAAGGTCATTATTGCGCTATACTGCCACCTACTGACACAGAATAGTATTTAATTTCTCTGCCAGTCATCACATTGCAGTCACAGATGCGAAAAATTGGTAAATTATTTGCAGTAACTCAATAAAAAAATATTTGTTGGACCAATTAAGTAAACTCGGATAATTTCCCACAGCACACAGGACGATCTCTCACGGCACACTAGTGTGCTGCGCCACAGTGGTTGAAAATCACTGCTCTAGAGAAGAGCGATAAAAGTGCGGGAATGAAAAAAAGTTTAGCGATTTTCCGTTGTGATTCGGCCAGAAACGTCAAGATTGTGAGGCAAACAGCTCGTTTTGGATATGATGGCTTGGATATTCCATTTTCTTGGATTCTTGGGGATTTAAGAAAAAAAAGTTTTGGTCAAAAAATCCCCGCAGTGGCTAAAGGGACAAGGAAAAAGGTATGGATGCACTACACACCAGATGCGCTGTTTACGCTGTATTGTTTTATTTTCCATAACTTTGTAGCAGTTGCATAACTGCTATAAATCATTGTATGCTTTGTGTGTGGGCTTAGTTAAATCATGAGAGACTAAGCTTTCAATTGGTGTGTCGCATGGCTGTATATTTTGAAGATGAAATGCTTTAAAGTTATAAAAACGTTTATGAATGGAGGTTACAGCGACGCCACAGCCACTGTCACTGAGTCACTGTACCGTAAACGGTACAGTTTACCGTAAACGGTACAGTGACTCAGTCACAGGTTATCTCAAGTGTTACAACAGCGGATTCACAAACCTGCGACACTTGTCCGCAGTTGGTCTGACGCTGCTTCTGAATCACTCTCCGGCCGGTGAGGTCTGTTACTAGTGTTCCTGTTCCGTATAAAACACTTTGTTATATCCATAACTTCAGCCGGTTAGCCAGTAAGCTCGCGACACCGTTGAAACATACAACATGACAACAGCCCGCCAGCCCCTGGTGACAAGTTAACGACGAAGAAGAAGATTTATATTCTTCTTCGTTAGTTTTTATTGGCAGTTGGCAAACAAGCTGAGTGATGCGCGATGCATTACCGTCCGCCACCACGCACGGTAATAGAGCTTTTGTTTCATTTTTTGCAGCTCCAGTCAGAAAGACTGAGAGAGGAAATGAAACAAAGACCTAAAAGATTCGGGGCTTTTGACAAAACATTCGGGGCTTAAGCCCAATTAGCCACAAACGTGTGACTGGAATTGCTTCGCAGTTAGGAGACATCAAAGAACAAAACCGACCGAACTCCGCCATGATTGTTAGCTTAACCAAGACCGTGCAATTCAACTCGGAAGAATTAAAGGAGGTTAAAAAGAAAGTGTTGGAAGTGGAGAGGGCTAATAGCCATTTACGGGAGGAAAATAAAGAATTGAAGAAGAAAATGATGGAACAGAAACGATATAGCATGAGACCATGTCTTCGAGTGAGGGGATTAAAGGAAGAAAAAGACGATAAGAGCGACCATCATTCCCATACTGAAGAAAATTCCCCCAGATTATGCGGCAGACATGGAGCACGCGGTGGATGTTGTTCACAGATGTGGCAAACGAGAGGATAACCGCACAAAGCAAGTCATTATCTTATTTGCATTGAGACATGTGAAGGATGAAGTTTGGCTTAAGACCAAAGACTCGCCAATATGTAAGATGGAAGGTATCAGTTTTGCGGAGATGTTACTCAAAGAGGATAGCGCGGTGAAGTTGGATGGACGTTTGATATTCACTTGATATTCGATTTTAGCTCCCTGTTCTGTCTAAGGGACCGTCGACAAATTACCGTTTTGGTAGATTGGCAAACAATTTTCTCAGAAAAATATTCACCAAAATCCAATAAAAGGGACTTTTCTCATTCTGATTGCAGTAGTAGTTGCCAATGGTAAGCCTATACTTACTACAGGTTATATTTTTCTCATATGTCACATGATAGTGAAATAGTATGCAATGAAATGTTTAAAATATTCACCAAAAATCAATGAAAAGACATTTCATCATTCTGATTGCTGTAGTAGTTGCCAATGGTAAGCCTCTACTTACTACAGGATATATTTTTCTCATATGTCACATGATAGTGAAACAATATGCAATTAAAAGTTTAAAATATTCACCGAAAATCATTGAAATTATTTTTTCTCATTCTGATTGCTGTAGTAGTTGCCAATGGTAAGCCTCTACTTACTACAGGTTATATTTTTCTCATATGTCACATGATCGTGAAATAGTATGCAATGAAAAGTTTAAAATATTCACCAAAAATCAATGACATTATTTTTTCTCATTCTGATTTCCTTAATACTTCCCAGTCACTCACTGCTACTTACTACAGGGCATGGTTTCCTAAAACAACAACAACTTGGAAGCAGGACTCAATTTTCACAGAAATATTCACCAAAATTCAATGAAATTTGTTTTTCCTCATTCAGATTGCTGTAGTCCTCCCTAAACTCTCACTGCTACTTACTACATGCCAGGTGTTCCTGAAATTATCATCAAATATTAAACCAGAAAAACATTCACCAAAGATATGGGAGCTGAAGTCATTTATTTATAAACCATATTCACCAAAATAAAGCAAATTACTTCATTCAATGAAACAGCATTTCCCATTCTGTGGAATTACAAAATAAAATACATAGAATTGGATTACAACAGGATTGGTGGGGAACCATGAAGTGACATCCCACATGTGAAATTTGGAAAATGAAGGGGCTTCTCTCATCCATTGACCTTACAAAGCTTTCTTTTTCACCTTCTAGTGGACCATGCTACACAATACAGCAAAGGCAGAGATTACTGAAAGGTCATGATGTATTATGTGGTACCCTGCTACAAATGCTAAGTTGAAATCAATGCAACAAAAACATATACTTCAAACTATTAACAGTATCTAACAACAGTAGTAACTAGTAACAGTATATCCAGCTATATTTGTTTTGCTCAAATAGAACAAATTTCACAACACCATGTGGCGTCTTCGTCTGGAACCCTGTCAGGTGTCAGTCCAAGACAAGATGCATGAAACCATCTCTTGCACTTTTCACATTGGATCTGCACAAACAGCAAAGTAGAATACATTAAGTCTTGTTTCCCATTACTCTGAATTAATTATTTCTTAAGTTGTGATGCTCACCCAAAGAATATTTCTTGATTGGATTTGCAATGAAATAGGAACTTTTAGTCCACAGTGGGAGCAGAAATCCTCCTTGGACTCTAATTGTTGTGGACAAAAATTGTGTGTAAATGATAAATGCTCGATTTGAATCAATCATTCTTTTGTGATTCATTTAAAGTAGTGGTTTTAGGTAATTGCTAAAGTCTTGACATTACCAGATGCAAGAATGATCTCGTCAGCCATCTGTCTTCTTAGCCGTGCAATGTTCTCTCGATCTGGATTGATGTTAAATTCCTCTGGGATTGCAGGAAAACTTTCAATTGTTTGTCTTGCCATCTTAACAAAAAAGGACACATTTAGTTTATTGTCTTACAGCCTGTACAAAAGACTTAAAAGTAAAGACAGTCATGTTGATCAAAACTGATCATCTGGGAAATGTATGTTATCATGCATAACATTTGAGTTTGAGATGATTTGCCTCAACTCCATGACAAAGACCCCACAGCTAGTTCCATCTTCCTGCGTCGTGTGAGGAATGGTGGCAGGTTCCCATGTTAAGTTTAACCAATCCCTTCGGCCCAGTGGGTTAAACCTGGTCCTGTAATATTTGCTGGAAAAAAAACAATTATTGTTCCTGTCATTAATATTCATAATTCATTTTTAAATGTGTTTTGTTTAGAGTTTGGGTTTCTTCCTTTTTTGTCCTGGCATTTTGAAAGTGGGATGCTTTCAAGTCCAGTAGTTACACTGGTCTTCATATGTTTTGTCTACTGGTATGTGTTTGTTTCCATCGGTCGGCAGATTACCTGCCAAATCATCAGCAAGAGGTGAAGATATCATTACGAAATGTTAGCAATCTGCAGACATAAAAAAAATGCATTTGGAAAAATGTTTACATTTATTTACAGCAAAGGTAGGCACACATACACTGCTTCATGACTGCCAGTTCTGTTTGTCAGTTTGTAAAGTTTAGGTGAAGTAGGAAATAATGTACGTATCTCTGATCAATACGATTAATTAGGCTGCACAATGATTTCAAAGTAAGCGATATGTCTACGCGTGTCACTATGCTAGAATGTAAAGGATTCCCAATCGTTAATGACCAGACTCTATTCACTTGTGAATGAGTTTGGATTTCCAAGATAACGTGTTTGTGCTTACTATCTGAATGTAACATATTAAACAAATATCAAACCCCCTATGAGGGGCAAAGATAAGTTATTTGTGATATGAACAAGTAATTGGCTAATTATGCAAGTATTAATTAATGAAATATGTGAAACTGAAAATCTTTGTTGTAAGAATTATTTTGTTACACCATGACACAAGTGTAACATGTAAATGTAAAGCAAGTTTTACCGGAAGCGTGTGGCTGCTTCCCTTGAGTCCTCAAGGTCATTGTCAGCATTGGCAGGATCAACCACAAATATCTGATTCGTTGGTGCATGCAGGTACTGTACAGTGATATACAGAAAGTTCCATTCAGAAGACATACATATTGAAATACATGATGAAAGTAAAGATTGGCCCAATACATACAGAAAATCTGGAGACCTAATTTCTGTTGTCTTACTCACAACAAACTTCCAGTGGTTGTGGTGTACATTAACAAATCCGACAACACCATCATATTGATCAAAGTTCACCTGTGACAGGATTTTATGACCGACAGAGAGATAAAAATGTTTATTTCCACAAAAGCAAAGAAGAATTAACAGTCTACTATTACCAATGACTATGGTTGTGTTTTCAGCAGGAACCCAAGAAGGACATGTTTAGGTAAAGATAAACTGTACTTACATTCTTTAAACTTTGTCTTGAGACTTGCTTTGTTTCGCCAAACAAAATAACACCCATGGTGAAATGGTTTAACTGGTACAGTCGGCTTACAACCCCCATCCTTTTTAGAGTCGATTGAATGAAGAATTATATTGTCTACAATGTAGTAAAAGACAAATTCCCATTAAGGACAGCATTTTAAAATGTGTGATGAACAAAAATGCTTGTTCACCTACCTCTCCATTAAGAAGATTGTGTGGCCTTAGTGAGATGAAGTCATTGTGCCTTAGACAAATGGTTGAATTGTCAACAGTGGACTGTATTGCTGCAATGACAATCTCACTTCCTTTTTTTTCCCATAGAGTCTGCATCTGGGTCAGGTGACAGAACCATGTTAACAAACGTTTTTAGTTAACATGGAGAAAATAATTGAAAAGGGGGGCAGAACTGTACATAGAAGATTGGTGTTTAATTTATGTTACAACCCTAAATCACAAAAACTTGGGACGTTGTATAAAATGCAAATAAAAACAATGTGATAATATATAAGTCTTGTAAACCCATATTTAGCAGCAAAAAGGACATAGACAACATATCAAATGTTGAAAATGACAATTTTGACTTTCATGGAAAATATATGATCATTTTGAATTTCATGTCAGCAACATGTTTCACAAAAAGTTGTGACAGGGAATGTTTACGACCGTGCTGCTTCACCTCTTCATTTAACAAATGTATTGAGAATTAAATGTTTTCCCATTCCTGCCCAATATAGGATTTCAGTTGCTCAACTGTATGAGGTATTCTTAATCGTGTTTTTCATTCCATGATGCACCTAATTTGACAATTTTGACTGCTGACAGGCCATTTCAGCACATTGACTATTTCTCTATGGAGAAATGCTGTTTAAATATGTAAAGAATGTATTTGTTGTATGTGTTTTCCTCGACCTTTTTCCACATTACATCAGTCCATTTTAACCCATGTGTTGACTTCGGGTCACATTGGCCCGTTTTAAAAATTTTTATATCAGAAAATATTGGACATAGAAATAAGCGCTGAAAATGTGTAGAAGAAAAATTTAAAACGTTGGAAAAAGCAAAAACTAATTGTGAAAAAAGGCGTCAGAAAAAGTGTTTTTTTCAAGGTTGAAACGAAGACAACACAAGGGTTAAAGAAGCTCAGGCCCAGATAAGACAGTGGTATTTCTGTATCATGTCTAAATACTTTTTTGGCTGTTGTAAAGTTTACTTTAGCATTTATGAATTGAGTATCAAACTGTGCTCATATACAATGGTTATCACAGGTTTTCCTGAGCTCAACCAATGATTTTCTTTACAGAAACAGGTCTGGTTTTATTTAATGCAGTGCCATCTGAGGTGCAAAAGACCACGGCCATCCAATATTATTTTTCAGCTCTATCCCTAGTTTGCAAAGATTTCTCTGGATTCTCTGAATATTTTAATGATATGTACTGTAGATGATACTACTTCAAATACTTCACAATTTCATGTTAAGAAGCATTACAATTACATGGTTTCATCATTTGTGCACACAGGTTAACACAGAGTGATGAACAACCCTACATCTTTACTGCTAATCGACTCTGCCTCTCTGGGATGCTCTTTTTCATATCCAATCATGTTGACAGTTACCCTGATGAGTTTTGAAACATTCCTCCTTTTGTTTTATTTTTCATAGCCCAACTTTTCTAGCATTTTGTTATCCCCATCCCAACTTTGTTGCTGGTACCAAATTCAAAATGAACATATATTTTCCATGAAATAGTCAAATTTGTCATTTTTAACATTTGATATGTTCACTGTGTCTTTTTGGTAGCTAAATATGAGTTCATGAGATTTGAAGATTATTACATCTTGTTTTTATTCGCATTTTTTCTGATTTGGGGTTGTAATATACTAAAAAAGATGTGAACACACCTCTGAACCTTGCGCATCAGTGCTGTCATGACTGCTAGTGTCACCAACACTGGCCTCTTCTGGTGTTCTCTCTTGGCTGGCAGGGAGTTCTAAGACCTTGTTTGAGCATCTTGTGTCAGTTTTGTTACCAACACTTCTTATTTTGCCTCTTTATTTTTTGTCCCCTTTTCTGTTTAGGTGCAGGTATTGTGTCAGGAACAGTATAGTACTTGCCCACTTTTACATCTGAACCTTCCGCATCAGTGCTCTCATCATGACTGTTCATATCACCATCACTGGCCTCTTCTGGTGTTCTCTCTGGGCTGTAAGGGAATTCTAAGACCTTTTTTGCGCATCTTGTATCAGTTTTGTTACCAACACTTATTATTTTGCCTTTGTGTTTCTTTTGTCCCCTTTTCTGTTTAGGTGCAGGCATTGTGTCAGGAACAGTATAGTACTTGGACTTGCCCACTTTCACATCAGGTTTCTCATTCTTCTTGGCCCATGTCTCCTCTGAAAACTTTGTCTGTGGATCTTAAGGCTTAGTGATGAGGCGATCTGGCAAGTGATGCTGTATTGTGTGCTCTATGTACCTTCCATGCAGAGATGTGTACATGGTGCGAATGAAGGTTACTGGTCTCATCTGCTTTTTTTCCGCAGGATGTGTTGCTTCACTATTCCGAACCATCCTTCAACATGACAATTGGTTTCCCTTGTTTTCCTGTCGTTCTCTGAAGCACTTTCTTCCTCCCTTTTGTCGATGTCAGCCGCATGTCTTCTCAAGTCTCCCAACATTATCCCACTCCACATGGCAAATATGGCCATATATATCCATTAGTGCTTTGATGATTCCAGGGCAGTGATAGATGTTATCTTCCGATAACTCCTCTGCGGTAATGGCTACTGCAGCATCTTCATAAACACCTCGGAAGACAGCAGAAAAGGGTGATCTGCCCACAATGGTCTTTGCTTGCTCAATGTCTTCCTCAGGATTGATGTGAGTATGATCTTCTTTCACACTGGGTTCACACTTGAACCGGCGAATTACTCTTTGAAGTGCTTGCAGGCAGTCTTGGACAGCTGTAACGTTGGTCTTGGCAAGCAAGATGATGCAAAGACACCGGAAAATCTAGACACCATCATGCAATGACTGTCTGTTTTGCAGCCTGGCAAACATAAGAAATTCATGGTGTCCTTTATCTGATACATGTCTGCCAATTACTTGGGCCACAGCTTTCAGCACATGGGCAGAACAGAGGTGGATAACTGTAGAGTTTCTGAAAGTCTTCCACTTCTGTTTGCCCCTGCAAATGGCAAAACACTGGCTAAGGTAAGCTGAAACGCTTTCCTTGTTAAAAGAAAGGAGAACCGCTTGAATCAGGGCAACTGTAGTCTGTCTCCACATGCCTGACTGTATGTACCGTAAATTTTGAGACAGTGTGGAGAAAGCGCATCAACCAGTGGGAGATGGATCCTCTCTTTCCCTTTCTCAGTTTTGGCATTTTCCTAAACAAATTCAAAGAATAATTTAAAATGTAATAGTTGATGAAAACGCAATACTAAAAGACACAAACAGTAGTGTTTTCATAGATGTTTCGGCAGTAATTATTCCTGCCTGCATGATAACACCAGTAAAATGCTCTTGAAGGTGGTTCGGTCTGTGATGGGGTTTTTTACCACAAAGGTTGCTTTGTTAGTAATTAATTTATTCTTTGTTATTGCAAACATAAAACTAGGCCTAGACGTTGTCTCAGTATAATAACCATGCCATGTGGTGATTTGAGGACAGACTATTTTTTAAAATTAGTAATTAAACAAAATCAGTTAGTGTTCTATCACCCTGTCTGTTGTCAAGCTCTTGAATGAAGCACATAGACCTAAACCCCCATCTCAAACTGCTATAAATTTTGATATCATTTGACCAGTTTCATGCCCACCTTAATATACCAGACCACCTTAAAGTGTTCATATTATGCTTTTAGGCTTTTCCCCTTTATTGTGTTATATATCTTTTTTGTGCACGTTATAGGTTTACAAAGTGAAAAAGACAAAGTCCACCCCAAAGGGACTTACCATCTCCAACAGAAAACACTGTTCACAAACAGCTCCAAACAGCTCTATTGTAGTCCAGCCTTTACTTCTGTAACAAATGTGCGTCACTTTGTGACACACGTTATAATGCTCGCCTAGCGGCTAGCATAGCACTCCCTCATGCTCTGCAACTGACAAGCTAGCAGTACTTACTGAGCATGTGTGACTCCCAACAAAGATGGAACAGAAGTGAGATGCCTCACTCTGTAGCTAAAACAGAGAGCTCAACACCGGGTGGAAAGAGGAGCTGCAGCAATGTGCAGGTAAAACAAATATATGGTGTTTTTTGAAAATGAAACCACATAAACCTATTTTGGTACAACCTCAAAATACTATTATGAACCTGAAAATGAGCATAATATGAGCACTCCAATTTATCGATCACTCTGCTCTACTGTCCCTACTGCTCTCCCCTCCCCCGATACCACAATTTCTTGCAACATTATCACATTTTCCCACAGTGAAATGAGTGCCTGCCTCACTAAACATGATAAAGTAATAGTCCGAAAAACATGTTTTCCCTTCCCTGCAATGCACTGCGCACCAAGCATTTACTTAATTTAAACAAATAAAAACTACATAACATATGTTTGAAAATTTGACATGTTTACACTTTTCATCAGTAACCTATTGTTGTGTGTGTATATATATATATATATATATATATATATATATATATATATATATATACACACACACACACACACACACACACACACACACACACACACAGCCTTGCGAAAGTATTCGGCCCCCTTGAACTTTTTGACCTTTTGCCACATTTCAGGCTTCAAACATAAAGATATAAAACTGTAATTTTTTGTGAAGAATCAACAACAAGTGGGACACAATCATGAAGTGGAACGAAATTTATTGGATATTTCAAACTGTTTTAACATAAAAAAAAAATGAAAAATTGGGCGTGCAAAATTATTCAGCCCCCTTAAGTTAATACTTTTGTAGCGCCACCTTTTGCTGCGATTACAGCTGTAAGTCGCTTGGGGTATGTCTCTATCAGTTTTGCACATCGAGAGACTGAAATTTTTGCCCATTCCTCCTTGCAAAACAGCTGGAGCTCAGTGAGGTTGGATGGAGAGAGTTTGTGAACAGCAGTTTTCAGTTCTTTCCACAGATTTTAGATTGGATTCAGGTCTGGACTTTGACTTGGCCATTCTAACACCTGGATATGTTTATTTGTGAACCATTCCATTGTAGATTTTGCTTTATGTTTTGGATCATTGTCTTGTTGGAAGACAAATCTCCGTCCCAGTCTCAGGTCTTTTGCAGACTCCATCAGGTTTTCTTCCAGAATGGTCCTGTATTTGGCTCCATCCATCCATCTTCCCATCAATTTTAACCATCTTCCCTGTCCCTGCTGAAGAAAAGCAGGCCCAAACCATGATGCTGCCACCACCATGTTTGACAGTGGGGATGGTGTGTTCAGGGTGATGAGCTGTGTTGCTTTTACGCCAAACATAACATTTTGCATTGTTGCCAAAAAGTTCGATTTTGTTTTCATCTGACCAGAGCACCTTCTTCCACATGTTTGGTGTGTCTCCCAGGTGGCTTGTGGCAAACTTTAAACAACACTTTTTATGGATATCTTTTAAGAAATGGCTTTCTTCTTGCCACTCTTCCATAAATGCCAGATTTGTGCAGTATACGACTGATTGTTGTCCTATGGACAGAGTCTCCCACCTCAGCTGTAGATCTCTGCAGTTCATCCAGAGTGATCATGGGCCTCTTGGCTGCATCTCTGATCAGTCTTCTCCTTGAATGAGCTGAAAGTTTAGAGGGACGGCCGGGTCTTCGTAGATTTGCAGTGGTCTGATACTCCTTCCATTTCAATAGTATCGCTTGCACAGTGCTCCTTGGGATGTTTAAAGCTTGGGAAATCTTTTTGTATCCAAATCCGGCTTTAAACTTCTCCACAACAGTATCTCGGACCTGCCTGGTGTGTTCCTTGTTCTTCATGATGCTCTCTGCTCTTTAAACGGACCTCTGAGACTATCACAGAGCAGGTGCATTTATACGGAGACTTGATTACACACAGGTGGATTCTATTTTTCATCATTAGTCATTTAGGTCAACATTGGATCATTCAGAGATCCTCACTGAACTTCTGGAGAGTTTGCTGCACTGAAAGTAAAGGGGCTGAATAATTTTGCACCCCCAATTTTTCAGTTTTTTATCTGTTAAAACAGTTTGAAATATCCAATACATTTCGTTCCACTTCATGATTGTGTCCCACTTGTTGTTGATTCTTCACAAAAAATTACAGTTTTATATCTTTATGTTTGAAGCCTGAAATGTGGCAAAAGGTCGAAAAGTTCAAGGGGGCCGAATACTTTCGCAAGGCACTGTGTGTGTGTGTGTGTGTGTGTATATATATATATATATATATATATATATATATATATATATGAGGAGATAACTGCATGTGCATGTGTTTCTGTCTGCCTCACAATCTTCAGAATAAACCCTGCCCCCACCACGCACATGTATGTATCACTTATTTTGTTCCTCTAGAAACAAGAATTCTAACTTTGATTCCTTTGACCAAGAGAGAGGAGGCAAGAACAATGCCTGTAATTAGATGCTGTTTACAAACATGTAGGGTGTTTTGACTCAAAACGCAGGTGCAGGTGCATTTTCAGTTACATATTTGACCTAGGTTTAGGTCTATTTGCTTTATCCAAGAGCTTGACGTAGACTGAATTTTGGTCAATAGAAAATGTTTTTGAAAATGTCCTTATTCTATATTTTCAGGAAACCATGGCATGTAGTAAGTAGCAGTGAGAGTTTAGGGAGGACTACAGCAATCTGAATGAGGAAAAACAAATTTCATTGAATTTTGGTGAATATTTTTCTGTAAAAATTGAGTCCTGCTTCCAAGTTGTTGTTGTTTTAGGAAACCATGGCCTGTACTAAGTAGCAGTGAATGACTGGGAAGTATTAAGGCAATCAGAATGAGAAAAAAATAATGTCATTGATTTTTGGTGAATATTTTAAACTTTTCATTGCATACTATTTTACGATCATGTGACATATGAGAAAAATATATCCTGTAGTAAGTAGAGGCTTACCATTGGCAACTACTACAGCAATCAGAATGAGAGAAGTCCCTTTTATTGGATTTTGGTGAATATTTTTCTGAGAAAATAGTTTGCCAATCTACCAAAACGGTAATTTGTCGATGGTCCCTTAGACACAACCTAGCGACAGAACAGGAAGCTAAAATCGAATATCAAGTGAATATCAAACGTCGAGCCAACTTCACCGCGCTAAAGAGGATTTGGAGGCAAGAGAGCGTTTGTGGCCGTTGGTTGACCAAGCAAGAAAGGCGGGGAAGCGAGCCTTCTTTCGGTGGCCCTACGCATACATTGATGGACATCGTTTTGAGGACAACGGTCTACAGTCTTTTTCAGGTTAAGTCTTTAAAGGTGGAGATCTTATGAGTGGTTTGAGAGCTCTAATATGTAGCAGTTTCTTATCTAGTAGCATAGTGATAAATATTGTATAACATTTATATATATATTTTTTTCCTCACTCACCTTGTTAGTTCAGGCAATGTTAAAATTTATTTTGGTTCTTTAAATGTTAGGGGCTTAAAAGAACTTATTAAACGAAAAGCATTGTTTTTATTTTGTAAAGGGCAAAAATCTCATTGTTTTTTTTACAAGAAACTCATTCCTCAGAAGCTGCTGCATCGTTCTGGTTGAACCAATGGGGCGGAAAAATCCTGTTCAGCCATGGCTCTTCACGATCCGGAGGAGTAGCGATTTGCTTTAGTAATTTTCCAGGAGAAGTTATCACACATCGGACTGACACAGAAGGACATTGGTTGACAGCTGTGGTGAATATCGAAGGTTCTTTCTTAATGATGATTAATGTATATGGATATAATAATGATAACCAAAATAAGTCAATGTTAGCTAATATAACAAAGGTGATTTCTGATCTTAAAGGTCGATATCCTACAGATTATATTCTATGTGGAGGAGTGGAACATGACCCCAGCTTGATAGATGGCCAGCTAGAGTTGTAAAACCTCAATATAATATCCTAATTAATAACTTTATGGCTGATAATAATGTTAGTGACATTTGGAGAATGATGTATTACAGGCTTTTCATGGTTTAGACCAAATGGAAGCTGTAAATCTAGGATTGATTATTGGTTGGGTACTAACAATATAATGAGTCATGTAACAAAGATAACTATGTCAAATGCACCTTTATCAGATCATTGTTTCATAGAACTAGTCTTAGAACCTACAAATAAATCAACTTATAGGAAAGGCTTTTGGAAATTTAATGCCAATTTATTACAAAATGAAGGTTACAAGAGAGGTTACGAGAAACAATTTCTGAAATCCAAAATGATGACGCGATTATTGGTCATAGTAACAAGTGGGAATTTATCAAATTCAAAATTAGAGAAGTTAGCATTCAGTTTAGTAAAGTACTTGACGCAGCTATTAAGAAAATGGATTCAAATAAATCCCTGGGATCAGATGGCCTTACAGTTAACTTTAACAAATATTTTTGGAAAGATTTGAGAATCATATTATTTGAAGCACTAAAAGAATGTATAGTTAAGAAAGAATTGATGACTAGCATGAAACAGGGGGTAATCACTCTGATTCCTAAGCCGGGGAAAGACAAACGACATTTAGACAATTTAAGACCGATTGCATTATTAAACACAGATTCTAAAATATTTTCAGGATCCATTGCTACTAGACTTAAAAAAGGGATAGCAGACATAAGTGAAACACAGTCAGGCTTTATAAAAGGAAGAGTCATTCATAATAACATCAGACTTGTTAAGGATTTATTAGACTATAGTGATGTAATTGATGTTGATGGTTTTATTCTCTTCCTAGATTTTTATAAGGCCTTTGACTCTGTTGAACATTAATTTATTTTAAAAACACTTCATTATTTTGGTTTTGGCGACAAATTCAAAGGTACTATTATATGCTATATTCTGATTATATTCCCAAAGATACACAGCTATTTATAGCTGTGTATCTTACCCCCTTGGTCGGTACACGATCCGTGCTGCCTGCACGATCCGTTCTGTGCATGCGCAAGATGTTTGCGCATGCGCTGTTGTACGAGGATTTACGCCACTGCCCGATCTGTTCCAGGCTAGCCTCCACCGGGAAGCTAACGTTAGTTTAGCTAACACCTAATTCGGCTGACCGCTAGGTGATTATAGCGGTCTGCTGTTAGCCTCCATAAGCAAGCTAACGTTTGTTTAGCTAACGGCTAATTCGGCTAACCGCTAGCTGATTGTAGTGGTCTGCCATTATCCTCCACAGGAAAGCTAACGTTAGTTTAGCTAACAGCTAATTTGGTTAACCGCTAGCTGAGACAGCATGTAAACTTTAAAAGACCCTCAAAATAAAACTTGAAAATAAACGTTAACATATATCAGCTGTTACGTCAGTTCTACTTGTGCTCATTTAAAGCCCATGTTGCAGGTTAACCACCACTGTTGATTAATAGGTACATAAAGCACTCAACATATGTATATCATTGTTAAAATGTCTCAAAGTAGTGTTAAAGGCCTGTTTTTGTCGTTTTTGGTATTATTGGGTTTTTCAACACAAGTCGGTGATGACGTCACGTTGGGGAGACGTGCCTCAGCCTAGTACTAGAACTATAGTGACTGACTGGGATGAGGAAGACGTGTTTTTACTGTCAGTGAATAGCACCAAGGTTTTCTTTATATCTTGTGACGTGATCATGTCGTTAGTTCAGATAAGTACTGGTAATCTAGCTAGAGCTAGAAATAAAAGGCATCATGCTAGCTATGGGCTAACTTGCTAGTCAGTCCCACCTGTGAAATCCCCCGACGTTGTAAACACATTTTCGGTTAGATATCTCATGTTTTCATGGTAGCCCACTAGCCCAAGTAACAACACATTTGCCTAGTGTTTATTTATTACTTGGATGGGGATGCTGTTCAGCTTTTCACAAGTTTAGACAGCTAGCTAACGCTACGCTGACGTTTTGCTAACATTAGCCTAGCCTAGACTGCTAGGTAAATATTACGACTGCCTTCAGAGTTTCCTATATCTGCGTCCACGTTGTCAACATAAGACCTGTGGCGTTAGTGCTCCTTTTGTACCATGAATGTATTAAATAAAATATTAAGCGCTGCTCTTATGAGATGGGTGTGTGTGTGTTTGTTACGTTACACACAAAGCTAACTGGCTATAGTTAGCCTGTACGTATGCTAGCGGAATTAGCTAATGTTGCGTAGCCAGCCAGCAACTTTGGCAGTAGTTTCGGCGAGCTAACCACGACAGCTAACACATCCACAAGCGTCTCTATTTCAAACATCACTGCAGGTTGACTGCTTTTAGCAGCAGAGGTTGATTGTGGGCGACAGTACTGTCGTGGTTAGCTCACCGAAACTAGCTACTGCCGATTGCCGAAGTTTCTGGCTGGTTACGCAACGTTAGCTAACTCCGCTAGCATATAGCTTTTGTATGTTACAAAAAACCACCCATCTCGTAGGAGCGAAGCTTAACATTTCATTCAATAAAATTATGGTACAAAAGGAGCACTAACGCAACATGTCTTATGTTGACAATGTGGACGCAGATATAGGAAACTCCGAAGGCAGTCGTAATATTTACCTAGCTAGCAGTCTAGGCTAACGCTGTTGCGCTAACGTTAGCAAACGTCGGCGTAGCTATCTGTCTAAACTTGTGAAAAGCCAAACAGCATCCCCGTCCAAGTGTGTAAAGACACATGGGCTCGGTCGAGACCAAAAGCCATATTTTGTAACACCAGTGGCACAGACCGAGACCATAAACAGTGAACAGAGACGGGAGCTGTTTCTCAATGTCAAGGATCCTTCCTTGGAAGATCCTTCCTTGACATTGAGAAACACCTGGGGCTTTCGTCTTACGTCTCCCCGAGTGCAATGCATTGTGGGGGAAAAGAGAATCATTGCAAACTGCTGTAAAATAGTAATACTTTTTCATATTTTTTTCCGTTTTGTGATATCCATTGTATTTGATGTTGTTGGGTAACAGTTTCAATGTTTATTACCAACAAGCAAATTGCGCAAATTCATTAGAATATAAACCCTGCAACATGAGCTTTAAAATACAATCACTCAAACTTGTCTTTTATTGTTATCACTGTAAAGTCTTAATTTATGCTTAATGCTTTTCCCATTAAGTTTGACTCAACGTTATTTTAGACTGAATCTAGCTGTTAGCCAAATTAGCTGTTAGCTAAACTAGCGTTAGCTTCCCAGCGGAGGCTAGCGTGGAACAGATCGGGCAGTGGCGGGGGGGTTTTCAAGATGGCGGAGTGAGCGGCAGTACTTTTTGCAGGCTCCGGTAAAAAGTTTCTTTTTAGTCCTGGAAACGTGGTAAACTAGTGTAACAACCCCTCTACAAAACAGCTATTTAATGCAGGGTCAAAATTAAGTGACAAAAGTAAGCTACAACAGCATTTTTTTTTTTTTTTCTTCGTTGTTTGGAATCATGTCCGACCACAACTACAACTTGACTGCTCTCCACGAGGCATGTGATGATCTTGACATTGAGGAAGAAATGGAAGCGGAGCAACACTCAACCAAAGAAAGCAAAATTAACAAAGAACACACGCCAATTAAACAGCCGAATCCAAAGAAACCGAGACAAAGGGAAGGTGAGGACGCGAATACTAGCACCGCAATCTTACAAGCTGTACAAGTTCTGTCCAGAAAAATGGATGAGCAAATGGAACTTTTGAAAAGTTTCGACAGACGTATTGAAGCTAACACAACTGCAGCAAAAGAAAACCGAGAAGAAATCTGCGTGCTTCAGAAAAAAATAGGAGGTCTTCAGAAAGAAAACAGCTTGTTGAAAGAAGCATGTGCAGAGCAAACGCGATACAAAAGAAGGTGGAATCTGAGGATGATTGGCCTCACTGAAAAGGATGGCGAGGACACGAGATAAATTGTCATAGGGATACTGACAAGAGTTGTTCCAATGTCAGTGGAGCGGCTGCGTGACACAGTTGACACCGTTCACCGGCTGGGAAGGAAAGGCGACGCCGCTACCTCTAACACACCGAGAGCAATCATCATTCAGTTTGGGATGAGAACGGTGCGGGATGATGTTTGGAAGAAGTCGAAGGATGCGAGTGTGTGTAAAGACATGCACATACGCTTCAAAGAAGACTTCTCGAAAGAAGACCGGGAGGCGCGTGCAAAGCTGTGGCCATTGGTCCAAGAAGCCAGAAAGACAGGTAAACGGGCATTCTTGAAAGAGGGATACGCTCTGATCGATAACCGGAGAGTGGACCCAAACTGAACACTTGTTTTGTTACCATTTGAATGGCTGTCAGAAATTTAGCCTATACGTTTTTTCAGTGAAACTTTAATCTTATTGTTTGTTTGACATAAACGCTCCGATATGTAAGTATTAACACTACCCGCACTTTGTTTGTTAATACATCACTGAACATTTTAAGTTAAATAACCTGATGTTATGATTGGAGCATGGTTAATGTTATGTTGTTGAATCCAAATAATTTTTGCACGCCAGTATATGGCTGATACTGAATGTTTACCTTGTTTAACTGTTCCTATATGGTATTGCAACTGGTCACCCCTTGATATCTTCTGTTATGCCAAAATTAAGAATATTATAACAAAGTAGGCGAAATTGATCCTATATTTAAATAGAACTTTGCTATAATAGCTGTTCGGTTTGTAGGTTTCCCTTTCTCCCTCTATAGTTTCAGAGGGCTAGTTACACAAAACATATAGATTTAGGACTAACTACTCATTCCTGCGCATCGTTACACTCTTTTGTGCATTGCTTATAGTTTATTTACTTATTACCTAAATGTTGTCCTTTATTTCTTTAAATACTAGGGGGATGAAAGATAATGTTAAACGTAAGGCTATTTTTCTTTTCTGTAAGGAGCAAAAGGCTAATTGTGTTTTTTTACAAGAAACTCATTCAGCTGAGGCTGACACAAAATTTTGGAAATTGCAATGGGGAGACTCCATCTTTTTCAGTCATGGAACGTCACACTCCGCAGGAGTTATGATTTTATTAAATAGATTTCCTGGGAAAATTATTGACCATAAAAGTGACTCTACCGGTTATTGGTTAATGGTTGCGACAGAAATTAACAGCATAAACTACATCTTATTATGTGTCTATGGTTATAACAAGAGAGCACAGAACAAAAATCTCTTCTCATCCTTAAGTAAGTACTTAGAGGAATGGAAGATGCTTTTTTCAACGGATAGAGTAATAATTGGAGGAGATTTCAACCTAGCCCCTGATCTTTGGTTAGACCGCTTACCATCAAAGAGACATTGCCACACACTTGATGAAACAATACTTGAATTGATCACAAAGGCCAATTTAATAGATTATTGGAGAATGAAAAACCCAACCAGAAAACAATTTACCTGGTTCAACTCATCTAATAATGGCCAGTGCTCTAGATTGGATTATTGGTTAATGTCAGACAATCTCATTAATGAGGTTAAGAGATGTGATATTTCAGCATCACCCCTGACTGATCATTGTGTAATATCCTTGACACTTTCTCCGGGTGGAAGAGAGAATAACATAAATTCCATATGGAAATTTAACAATAACCTTTTGGAAAATTCTGAGTTTTGTAATGCAGTTAAACAATTAGTTAAAGAAGTAGGTGAATTGGAAATGTCTTTTCTGAGTAAATGGGAATGGTTTAAATTCAAAGTTAAACAAATGGCTATCAGAGCAAGTAAGCAATCATCAACACTTAAAAAGATAAGACAAAGGGACATCATTAGTCACATCAATACGTTATGCTGTAAAAATGATTTGACTCAGCAAGAACAGACTGAATTAAACAATCTACAGTCCCATCTTGATAATATATATTTGGAAAAGGCCAAGGGAGCATTTATTCGTTCAAGGGCTCGTTGGATTGAAGAAGGGGAGAAAAATTCTTCTTACTTTTTTAGTCTGGAAAAACAAAGACAGACGAAGAAAAAAATTCAGAAGTTAAATATCAATGGTATTATTGTTGAAAATCAAGAAGTAAACGAAAACATCAAAGCTTTTTATAGTAACTTGTATAAATCCCTTTTTTCTAAAGAAGATTGTTTTTTTTTCTTAGATAAGATCCAGGGGTTTAAAAAGACAATGGATGATAACTTTAAACAACTTATGGAAGATGAGCTAAGAATTGAGGAGCTTGACTTAGCAGTTCAACAGATGTCTAAGGGGAAGTCACCTGGAATAGATGGGCTAACCGTGGAGTTTTTGTCTTTCTTTTGGATTGATATCAGGGAAATACTCTATAATGCCTATTTAGATTGTATCTCAAAAGGTAATCTTTCTCCCACTATGAAACATGGTCTCATCACTCTAATTCCCAAACCTAACAAAGATAATCTTTTATTGGATAATTGGAGACCAATTACCTTGTTATGTAACGATTATAAATTGCTGGCACTTGTCTATGCTAATCGTCTGAATAAGGGATTATCACATATTATTGACGAGTGTCAATCAGCTTTCATGAAGGGTAGAAATATACATAACCATACCAGGCTGCTACTAGACATGCTTGATTATCGAGACTTCATTAACACTGATGCTTTTATTTTATTTCTTGATTTTTATAAGGCATTTGATACTGTTGAACATACCTTTTTATTCAAAATCCTAGAATTTTTAGGTTTTGGGAGCAACTTTTGTAAAATAAGATATTTTATACTGACATATATAGTTCTGTGTCCCTGAATCCTGGTATAACTCCTCGGTTTGATGTGCTCCGCGGTATTAGGCAGGGATGCCCGATTTCTCCCAAACTGTTTATTCTAGCCACCCAATCACTTATAATGCTCATTAATCACAACCCTGACTTGCATGGGATCTCAATATTTGGCAAAGAATTTAAAATCAGTCAATTTGCAGACGACACAGCACTCCTTTTAAGGAATAAATTCATGGTTGATGTTGCCCTTGATTCAGTCTCGATTTTCTCTAAAGCTTCAGGATTAACCCTCAATATTAAAAAATGTGAGCTACTTCCCATTCACTCATCAATGGATTCCATCATCTCTTCAATTGAGGTTAAAGCTGAAGTGAAATATTTAGGAATAGTTTTATCTAAAAATGCTATTAGAAGGGAAGACATTAATTTTTCTAATCGCTTAATAGATATGAAGAAATCTTTGAGTCGCTGGCTTACCAGAGATCTCACTATCTTTGGTAGAGTCACTTTGTCTAAATCAGAAGGTATTTCCAAAGTAATTTATCCATGTCACTCCCTGTATGTTTCTTCCAATAATATTAGGAAAGCCAATTCAATTGTTTTCCAATTCCTGTGGAAAAACAAAACCCATTATATTAAGAAATCACAGCTGGTTAAAGACTATGATATGGGTGGTATTAAAGCTTTGGACTTTGAAGCAATGTTTGGGACCTTTAAGATCAACTGGTTGAAATCATATCTATCACAACCAGATTCTATGTGGTTTCACATACCTAGACATATATTTAAAAATATAGGAGGGCTTGATTTTCTTCTGCAATGTGATTTTGAGGTGACCAAAATTCCTGTTAAGTTGTCAAACTTCCACAAACAAATTCTCCAATATTGGAAAATGATATTTACCCATAACTTTTCTCCACATGGATCCACCTTATGGAACAATAGGGTCATTATAATCAATAGGAAATCATTGTTCAGGTCTGATTGGTATGAAAAGGGAATTGTTTTTGTGAATGATATTATAGATGATAATGGTAACCTTTTGGAATATAAAGCCTTCCTAGACAAATATAATCTAAACTGTACATATAGAGAATACAATATGATCTGTAAAGCACTACCTGTACCGTTATTACAGTTAATTCAAAACACATTGTTATATGCAAGAACAAGACCCTTACCAACTTTACCAAATCTAGTTATTAATGATTGTACTTTATTTGACAATAAATGTAATAATAAATATATTAGTGATGCTTTGAAATCTAGATTATGTTTTGATTATAACAGAGGATTGTGTGTACAGGTTCCGAACATGGATGCTTTGTCCATAGAAAAAAACACATTTTAAATTCATTAAATGGCCCATTTCTCCAAAAGTCAAAGAGACTCACTTTAAAATAATCTATAAGATATATCCGGTCGCTGACTTTCTTAGAAGAAGATTCAAATTTGATGTAGACCCTTGTGCTTTTTGTGAGATGGCTGATGAGACCCTAGAACACGTTCTTTTTTTGCCCCGTGTCTAACAGCTTCTGGTCTGAGATATATAATTGGCTGTCTCTTAAGATGGATAATATCCCTACTCTCACCTTGCCACACATCCTCTTTTATATGGATAATGTAGATTCATCAGTATCAGACTTACTCAATATGATTATTCTAATGGGTAAATATCATATTCATTGCAGCAAGTGGAGGTGTTCTAAGCCTTCCTTTGTTTGGTTTATAAATGACTTTAAATTGTTTTTTTCCTCACTGAAAAAGATTAATTCTACAAAAATTGCAAGAAAAATGTACAGTGACATATCTAGGAAACTACTGTTTTGATTAGTCTCTCCTTATGTACCGCTCTAAATGGTAATTTTACTTTCTTTAGCCTTCTTGCTTTTGACTGATGTATTTTAAGCAGCTCCCCTTTTTATTTTATTCTTTATTTCTTTTGATCAGGTAACTCTTTTTGTATAGTGACATTTGTATTGTATATACGCATGTATATCCTTTCCCCAATGAGAGTTTTGTATGTTGGTGGGTTTTTTTTTGTCAATAAAAAAAAAAAATAAAAAAAAATAAAAATCGGGCAGTGGCGTAAATCCTCATACAACACCTTGCGCATGCGCAGAACGGATCGTGCAGGCGGCACGGATCGTGTACCAACACTGTCTATGGTCTATGCATGGAGCATTAACATATATAGGCATGGAGCTCGGCTCTTCCGCATTGTTGGCCCATGACGGACCTGTGCACTAGCAACAATTTGTTTGTGTTGTCATAGCAACCGGTAGCAACATGCTTGTTCATGAGCTTCTCTCTCGTGTCTCTTACAAGTGGCGAACTCGTGAACTTGCCGTTTTCATTGTCTAAAATATTCACTAACGTTAAACACTGTTTTCGTTGTTCCCGATCGTTTACATGCTTAGCTAAATAAACGATAGATGTATTTAGCTAGACAACCAAGGAGATTTAATAATTATGTCGTGCTACTAGCTAGCTAGCTACTAAATAGCACTAGAAGTTAGCCTGCAGTTTCGTGAACAAAGCTCATCCATGGCTTCATCCTTCATCCACGTTACAAGCTTTACAGCATACAGCCCTCGGATGTATCATAAGGGAGAACCAAGGCAATGCAATCACTATGTCTGTAGTAAAGTTATGTAGGCATATAGCTAGCTATGTATAGATCTTAATACAGCCATGCTAGCTACTCCTGATGTTAGCAACTAGCTAGCTAGCTAGCCGATAGCCCGCCAGTCTGGGAAACGCTAATAACGTTACATTCACGTAACAGGCTTTACAGCATACATACATTCCTCGGATGTATCATAACTTCATAAGATGGACGTATTAATAGAACACATGGTGAATTACAACCATTAACTATATCCATTATTACAGCTAGCTACATGTGCTCCGGAGAACAGTTATGTGAGCGGGCGGGCGGGTGCAGTCCCGTGGGTCTGCTCGCGTCCATTATGCGCGTTCATCATGCCAAATTTGCCAAAAAAAATGTTAACATGACGTTTTAAACAAGGACCCTTTCAGTGTTCGGGCTGGTAAGTTGATATACCCCGAAACAAATTATCTGCTGAAATATAGACGTTTCTTTCGCCATGCAAAGTCTATGTAAAAAGTCTTTCTGGGCCATGGGATGCAGTACCACCGTTATCTGCTAAGCCCACGGTGGCTTTTAGACATGGCGCTCTTCCTGGGGGCTCGGCGTAACTAGAGTCTCTCAAAATCTGCCAACAATCTTTTAAACTGACTTTTGTTGATCTGAAATGAAGACAGATTCAGCAAATGCACGGCCTATTTCTCGCTTAAAATGTTTTCAGAAAAACGTTTCGGTGAACTATTTTAGTACAATATGAGATCGTATTCTGAACAAGCCGCCATGACAGTCTGTCTTTGAATTTCCGGAGAAACAAGACCCACGTGACACGTTCGTCCAATCAGCTGCCGGTTTTAATTTTTGGGCGACAATACAGATTAGCACTGCCTGCTGTTATGGAGACGTATTACATCTCGTCTCGTGTTCTGAGGCATTTTTTTGACCAACTTGGGGAGACTGATCAGTCCAACTGCCTTTTCTGCCGACAGTTGGCCGTCACTTGTTGGGCTCATTATATCTGTAACCAGTGTCGGGTGGAATTAGCAAGCTAACTTCGTCAGATAACTAACAATGTTAGCCAGCGGCCGCAGCGGAAATCGGGGTATTGCCTTAACCCGAATATAATCGTTTTTATTTTAACTGCATGTAAACACACTGACTGACTGACTGAGGAGTTTTATTGCTTTATACCAGTGCAATGCCTGTTGGGAACAGGCCGGTTGATTGGCCTGGGGTATGCAGCTTTCTTGAGATATTCATCCAAACAACTTCCCACTCGACACTGCGCTTCCTTGGGTCCTGCAAGGCACCTGCCATGACATAGTTGCGTCCCCTAGCAATGCTAACAGCTATTTGGGGCCAGGCTATTTCCGGAAACAAGTGTTTATTCCGAAAGTTATATCTGTGATGCTTGAAATGTTTGCGTTTGCTCTCTCTGGTCTGCCTTTCTTTATCTCTATTCTCTATTCTTTGTGTTATACTCGCGCAAACATTCTTACCAGTAGTTGAAGTTGACTATACTTTACTAAAGTACACTATGAGGTACTTGTACTTTACTTGAGTATTTATATTGTATACTACTTACTTCAACTACATCTCAGAGGCAAATATTGAATTATTTGACAGCTCTAGTTACTTTGTAGATTTAGATTACAATACAAAATATAAATAATAATGATTTATTATTATAGTTGAAGCTACCCAGCAGTATGCAACATAATTAAAATTAGCTTCACCTTTACCAGCTACAATATTAAAAGTGATTAACACATGAATGCCTCAATAACTAAATCCGTAATGTAATATGTGCGATTCACAAAATAAATAGCAACTGA
This sequence comes from Zingel zingel, assembly GCA_023566125.1. Lineage (NCBI taxonomy): Eukaryota > Metazoa > Chordata > Actinopteri > Perciformes > Percidae > Zingel > Zingel zingel. The sequence goes on along the minus strand of CM042326.1, from coordinate 6,557,496 downwards.
ACAAAAGAAACTGCACACATTGTAGAATGCATCAGAGATTGCTAGCTGCTAGGATCTTGTCACGGTTTTCTTCGTACTGGTGCAGCATCTTCTGGAGGTCATAGTCAGCTGGAATCACCTGCACACACATGCATTCAGACATAACAGAGTTACAGGCCAGCAGTTGCTGCAGGAGACAAAGAAATACAGATTTGAAGGTCCCTATGACACCAGGACATGCAATAACATCAATTATACAACAAGCAGCCTCGCCAGACCTTCCTCCACAGCACTGCGGAGGAGGTTCTGGCTAGTCCACACAGCATTCCGGGATGGGAGAAAAACGTATTCTGGTTTATCGGCATTTCTTTAAACCAATTGCAATCCTCATGGGCGACGCTAAGCACCGGACGAACATGTGTATGTTCAAAGGTTGTTTTAGTCGCGCAAAAGAAAACTCAGATTGGACAGATAGTCTAGCTAGCTGTCTGGATTTACCATGCAGAGATCTGAGGAGCCATAGTCCTCATAAATTAGGGTGACCAGACATTACAATGTATATTTGTAAACATTGTTGCAATGCCTCCTCTTATCTGTCTCGTTTTAACCATAGACAGTTAAAGGGTTTTAACCGGGCACAAATGCTCCCGTTGAGTGGATCTTTTCGCTCATGAACAACACATGGACTGACGAGAGGAATCGCACGACCATTCTCACATTAAAGGCGCTACTTGTCACACGGGCCAATTTTGCTGACACCTGTGCACAATTTCACAGTAGGCTTTCAGCCAACAAATTGATTCTTGAGCAAATTCACTCCTAACAAATATGGAATGACTGTTTCCAATAGGGAAGCTATCTGCTCTATCAAATCAGATTACATTTGTGTGTGTTATTGGTTAGAATAACACTGGTAACACTTTACGGTAAGGGTACATAATTATCATGAATTCATGCATGAATTAATTAATTGATGCATTACTGCATTCCTTAATATCCCATGAATCATCAGGAATGATTCATAGTATCCATGTAAGATTTTTTTTTTTAGCAGATATCTTAGTTATAACAAGATTTTTTTTTATTTTTTATTTGAGAGCGAACGGCCCCACAATATGAATACAGTTTGATTTTAACTTTTATTTGGTTGGTAACCGCTGTCGTATAATCAAACTCGAGGGTGTTATTTAAAATCATTATTGGCACTTCAGTGATGTTTACGGACCTCGGTGCAAGCACGTCGATCCTAGCCGCACCACTGTCATACCAATAATGACGTTAAATCACACCCTTTCGTGTAATATTTCTTAAATGACCGAAGGGATTAAGTGGAAACGCATTTGGTCATAGGTTGGCATGCTATGAGTCAGTGGAAAATGTCCATCTTTGTGGAAACCAGAGATGTTCCAATACCGATACTGCCTAAAATGCTGGTATCGGTAAATACTGGAGTTCATGCACTGATCCGATACCACGTAATTTAGCCAAGAAGAAAATCTACGTCAAGTAGTTTATTCATGCTCTTTTTCTGTTATGACTCACTGTCAAAGCAGATAATAAAAGAAAGTTCTATGACATTTATTCTCTGTACGTATTTGTTTATATTTTATAAAGGTTTTTATAGGACAATTCCGGCGCAAAATGAACTTAGGGGTTAATAATAGATGTGTACCCACTCGATCGCTCTCTGGGACACGTTTTCATGCTAATCAAATGTGTTGTAGCATTGTAAGCTAATCAGCAGTCCGCACTAGCTTGTTTCAAGCTACAAACAAACATTCGATTATCATGAAAACATGTCACAGACGTTTTGTGCCAGAATTGTCCTTTAACCTGAGGCAGGCCATACAACAATGGTAGCAATAATATCACATCCATGCAGGGTTAGTAGTATATACAGTAGCTGTTAAAATATATGTATTTTTTTAAACACACTGGTATCAGATCGGTACTTGTTATCGGCCGTTATGCAAGTTCAGGAATCGGAAAGAAAAAAATTGTATCGGACCATTTCTTCTTGAAACTACCTGGACATATCTGTGATACCGACACAAAGCAAACAAAAACACCTGGCCGGATGTTAATGGTCACTCACCAGAACAGGAGCAGGAAGAGGGGAGGAGCTCTGCTTGATGAGCCAGTCCTCATACAGCTGGTGGATGGACTCCAGATACTCCTGGTGGACAGATGGAACAATGGTGACCAATACACAAAATGTTAATCTTCACTCTCTCTAGAAACCCATTAATTTCCATTTTTACGTTTTTGATTGTTTTATGTGTTCTGTGAAATTAAACCATATGGTTGGATTTACGTCCTCACCAATGGAATGACTTTCTCCTCCTCTCTGCATCTCTGCTTCAACCTCTCATGGCAGGTCTGAGGAGACGTCTGCAGGTACACTGGAAAGGGGGAAAAAGTCACCGGACATGGTTGAGAGGTGGGTTGGGTGTAGAATTAATCTTGATCGCTATAAATATGCGAGTACAGTCGATTAGAAAAAAAACAAAACAAGCC
>CM042326.1:6435000-6550000 GCA_023566125.1 Zingel zingel | reverse complement strand
CGCTTGGCTCTCTAAGGCGGACATCACCGACGCAACAATGTGACTGATGTAATGTCTAGTTTTCACTTTCAGACCTTTCGAAGCCTCTGCCCGTCAGCCAGCCCCATCCCGGTAGCGCTTCCCTCTCTCCAAGAGCTAGCACTGCATTAACTCTAAACCCCTTGCAACAATATCTAGAATCATCTAGGATGTGCATGAGGAAAGGTCTAACGGCTTCCACTCTAAGAACCTATGATTTTGCCTGGCATACATTTTCTTTAGTCTGTGTAATCATTTGTACCTCTCAGACCCGTTCTTGTTAAAAGCATTTGTGCATTCATCTGTTATTGTACCGATACCCGCAACTTCAAAGTGCAGTATAATCGCGGGTTGATTGCAGGTATACAGTTTCATGTAAAGTGTTACGATTAGGGATGTCAATCGATTAAAAAATGTAATCTAATTAATTACATACTCTGTGATTAATTAATCGGAATTAATCGCATACATAATTAACGGTGCCTGAACCGAATGAAAAAAAAAGGGTACTAAACAACAGTCGGTGACATTAAAGAATGGCTTGTTTATTGCTAAGGCCATATGGTCAAAATTAAATGATTTAATAATAATGTATAACAATAACTTATTTCACTAGTAAATTGCTGTTGAACGACAAAAACAACCACCAGATTGGAAAAGGACATTAACCATAACTTCAAATGCACCACAAGGCTGTAGTTTACCAGTTTCATTGAACGCACGTCTGTGTTGTTTTTCCGACGCCCGTTTAGCATTATCTGTCAGCATTGTAACAGTGTTTAATCCTTCTTATATACTGTCTATGGTTTAATCCAGCTACTAGCTAGCGGTAGGCTAACGTTAGCTGCTGTCAAGTATAGTGTTAACTAGAGTCACGTGCAGCGGTGTTTGTGTTTCCGTCTGTTTCAGAGCATCAGAGAAAAGCGCAGACATATCAGTGGCACCAGATTTCGGTAGCCAGGGTTGGCAGGAAGAAGATAAAGTAAATGTTCTAATTAATGATCCTGGCAGCACATTCTCGTCTCCCTCCATTTTACAGTCGAATGGTGGTTTGAACGGCTCCGGGTCAAACATCAATATAGAATGGATTAATCTGCGTTATTTCTTTTAACGCGTTATTTTTCCATCCATCTTCGTCCGCTTATCCGGTATCGGGTCGCGGGGGTAGCAGCTCCAGCAGGGGACCCCAAACTTCCCTTTCCCGAGCCACATTAACCAGCTCCGACTGGGGGATCCCGAGGCATTCCCAGGCCAAGTTGGAGATATAATCCCTCCACCTAGTCCTGGGTCTTTCCCGAGGCCTCCTCCCAGCTGGACGTGCCTGGAACACCTCCCTAGGGAGGCGTCCAGGGGGCATCCTTACCAGATGCCCGAACAACCTCAACTGGCTCCTTTCGACGCGAAGGAGCAGCGGCTCTACTCCAAGCTCCACACGGATGACTGAGCTTCTCACCCTATCTCTAAGGGAGACGCCAGCCACCCTCCTGAGGAAACCCATTTCGGCCGCTTGTACCCTGGCTCTTGTTCTTTCGGTCATAACCCAGCCTTCATGACCATAGGTGAGGGTAGGAACGAAAATTGACCGGTAGATTGAGAGCTTTGCCTTCTGGCTCAGCTGTCTTTTTCGTTCAAGGCACTTGAACTCCTTCACTTGGGGTAAGGACTCATTCCCTACCTGGAGAAGGCACTCCATCGGTTTCCTGCTGAGAACCATGGCCTCCGATTTAGAGGTGCTGATCCTCATCCCAGCCGCTTCACACTCGGCTGCGAACCGATCCAGTGAGTGCTGAAGGTCACAGGCCGATGATGCCATCAGGACCACATCATCTGCAAAAAGCAGCAATGAGATCCCCAGCCCACCGAACTGCAACCCCTCTCCACCCCGACTACGCCTCGATATCCTGTCCGTAAATACTACAAACAGGATTGGTGACAAAGCGCAGCCCTGGCGGAGGCCAACTCTCACCTGAAACGAGTCCGACTTACTGCCGAGGACCCAGACACAGCTCTCGCTTTGGTCGTACAGAGATTGGATGGCCCTAAGAAAGGACCCCATACTCCCGCAGCACCTCCCACAGTATCTCCCGGGGGACCCGGTCATACGCCTTCTCCAGATCCACAAAGCACATGTAGACCGGTTGGGCATACTCCTAGGACCCTTTTTAAAAAGGGGAACCACCACCCCGGTCTGCCACTCCTTAGGCACCGTCCCAGACTTCCACGCAATGTTGAAGAGGCGTGTCAACCAAGACAACCCCTCCACACCCAGAGCTTTAAGCATTTCTGGACGGATCTCATCAATCCCTGGGGCTTTGCCACTGTGGAGTTGTTTAACTACCTCAGCAACTTCCACCAGGGAAATTCATGACAATCCCCCATCATCCTCCAGCTCTGCCTCTACCATAGTATTAGTCGGATTTAGGAGTTCCTCAAAGTGCTCTTTCCACCGCCCTATTACCTCCTTAGTTGAGGTCAACAGCATGCCATCCTTACTGTACACAGCTTGGATGCTTCCCTCTCCTGAGGTGGCGAATGGTTTTCCGTCCTTCTCCATGTCTTCTCCGAACCTCTCCCACACCCGCTGCTTTGCCTCTTTCACGGCAGAGGCTGCAGCCCTTTGGGCCCTTTGGGCCCTTCGGTACCTTGCAACTGCCTCCGGAGTCCTCCGGGATATCCCGGAGGACTCCGGAGGCAGTTGCTACCCGTTTGGGCTTACCAGGTCTGTCCAGAGTCTTCCCCCACCCCCTGACCCAACTCACCACCAGATGGTGATCGGTTGACAGCTCCACCCCTCTCTTCACCCAAGTGTCCAAAACATACGGCCTCAGATCAGATGAAACGATTATAAAATAGGGTGCTCTGGTACCAAGTACACTTATGAGCATCCCTATGTTCGAACATGGTGTTCGTTATAGACAATCCATAACTAGCACAGAAGTCCAACAACAAACAAACAACTCTGGTTTAGATCAGGGAGGCCGTTCCTCCCAATCACGCCTCTCCATGTGTCTCCATCATTGCCCACGTGCGCGTTGAAGTCCCCCAGCAGAACTATGGAGTCTCCCACTGGAGGGTCTCCAAGAAAGCTGAATACTCCAAACTCTTGTTTGGTGCATATGCACAAACAAGAGTCAGAGTTTCCCCCCCCACAACCCGCAGGCGTAGGGAGGCGACCCTCTCGTCCACCGGAGTAAACTCCAACGTAGCAGCGCTCAGCCGGCGGCTTGCGAGTATCCCCACACCCGCCCGCCGGCTCACACCCTGGGCAACTCCGGAGAAGAAAAGAGTCCAACCCCTATCCAGGAGTATGGTTCCAGAACAGAGACGTGCGTAGAGGTAAACCCCACCAGATCAAACCGGTAGCGCTCCACCTCCCACACAAGTTCCGGCTCCTTCCCCCACAGAGAGGTGACATTCCACGTCCCCAGAGCCAGCGTCTGCTGCCCGGGTCGGTCCGTCGAGGCCCCTGACCTTCACTGCCACCCGTGTGGCAGCGCACCCGAACCCAGCGGTTCCTTCCACAAGTCGTCTCTAAATCTTACCCTTCTTCCCCTGACCTCAGGCAGCCTATCACACTCGGTATTTTGCATAAACTAGTGTCTACACTCCGGATAGGCGTTTTTTTTCCCCTTACATCGATGCACTTCTGGAGTCCATTTTCCGGTTAGCTTTCTATGCATTTCTCATACGCAGTGAATTTGCTACTCCTTTCAAATCCTTCAACCCCGATAGTGATATTACTTTCTCTGATCTGGCCTTTCACGCTAATCACTATTGCCTACAACTAAAGCATTCTAAATGCGGAGGAGCATGCTCAGTTATTGTCGCCCGCACAGATACACTATTTTGTACACATTTAAATCCATGTTGAACTATCTTACAGTAAGGCCTCCTACTAACTCCCTCGCGCCTCTGTTCATTATTCTGGGGGATTTTCCCTTGTCTAAAGGTTGGTTTAGGCAACATCTGGAGTTAGTTCTCCTCCAATCTAGCATTTCACCGCAGCATTATTCAGGGCATTCATTCAGGATAGGGGCTGCTACCACGGCGGCCAATCAAGGAATTTCTCGGACCTAGTTGCAAAGGCTGGGTCGGTGGTCTTCTTCGGCTTAGTCTTCATATATTCGTCCTGACGTCAACGTCATCCTCACAAATCAACGATCCCTAAAGCCGTAATCTGGTAAGCTTGAAGATAACCGGTGGTGTTGTTTTCATTTAGGCCTACAGTTGGCATGTCTCACATCTACGGATTTATCCCGTTTATGTTGCAATCAAACTAGATATATAATTAAAATAGTGAAAAAGAAGATGTTTTATTTTATGTTTACCGGCTAAATTGCCTTAAAGGCGGAGATGCCTTGTTTTCTTTCATGTTTACCGGCCCGAGTTGCCGTACCGACATATAACCGGTGGTTATATATGTGGTGGTGTGTTTTCTTCAGTCCCACTTCAACGGAATTATCCTTTTCTTATTGCACTAAAATAGATAGCCTAATCAAATTAACAGATATGTAATTAAAATTAAATACGGAAAAGCTATGTTTCATTCTATGTTTACTGGCCTAAATGGCCATACCGGCGGAGATGCCGTGCATGCCGGCCTGAGTTGCCGTACCGGCAGAAATGCCTCGTTATGCGTTTCGGGTACGGATCACTGTATTTTCTTTTCTGTTTCAGATCCGTGCTGTATGGAGGTAAGCCCACATATTTTATAAATTAATTCGTAAATAATTTTCGTGTGTTCTATTTCCTCCATGTTCCTACACTCTAATTTCAGTCACGTTTTGGGGGGTTATACCATGGTTCCCTAGCCCTATATTAAATGTATTAATATAACGATGGAATCCAATCTCCAATACTCTGTAAAGCTATATGCTCATGTACATTAAACCTTTTGCATATCTGCAAACAAGTCTCTCCTGATTGAAATGATGTTTCTGAAATGATGTTTCCACAACATTGTTGTGGAAACACAATAAGCATGGAAACTAAATGCACACTTCCTGCATTACTTCAAATACTAAGTTACTCTCTAATAAACTAGTATTCACATTAAATAAAACATTGAGACCATTCAGCAAAGGACACTGGGAAATAAATTCAACACTGGTTGCTATGGACTCATCACTAGGCTTCCTCAGTCATTGTATATTTTAGCACATAGGTAAAGCTGCCGAAGCTGAACATTATATTCCAAAACATATGTTTATTTTTAAAGCAGATCCACAAAAAGGGTCACAGTGTATCCAACAAGGCCTATAGGAGCGTCACATTCACCAGCCAGCTCCAAACAGGTGAATGAGGCCTCTCCACTTGGAATAAATTTATAAAAGTCCAAATCTACACAAAACCCGCAATCAATTAGTAAGCTGACATCACATTTATATACATGGCATTTAGGAAACCTTTATTGCAAGGTTGGCACAACAAGATGTCCAGACTAGTGCAACAGTAATTTTGTTCTTTGAGTCCTGCTGCTCCCATTGTCAGCCAGGTAATATTTGTTTTACTAAAGCAGTATATGAAATATGATGCATTACCTTCCACCATTTAGTTGTTTTGTGTCATTTAAGATATTTATAAAATATCTGGTCATGCCAGATGTAATTATTCCACTAATTTTTTAAACAATGCAATTACCCGTTTCAGCCACCAGGGGGGCAGTCAGACCCATCTGGTAGCGAAGGAGGGCCGTGACTAAGAGCTACATGAAAAAATATTCACCAAACAAGCCACTTTGAAATGTTGCTGTTTTCATGAATACAAACGTTGGTTATTATGGATATGGATATTTACAACCTCCGTCGCTTTTCCCAGTTTAGCTTTATTAATAGCCATTTGAACTTATTTTGTAATACTCTTATTAAGATCCTCATTTTATCTTTTAAAATGTGGCCCTCTATTACATTTTTCCTCTGACAAAAATCCTCGTAGTACCTCCCATCAAAGTCAAACGTCTCACTAGCGAAAAAACCTTTGAAATCTTTCTCCCACCTATTGATTATAATCAGACAGCCCAGTCACTAAACTACCATAATTCCCCAGCACTTCCATGGGTATTTTCCAACTACTCCTTGGCCCTAGTTTATTAATTTCTGACCAAAATCTCTTAGGGTCAGACGTTTCGATTCTTTTCAGGTTTAATACCAGTCCTCTTTGATAACGTCTTTTGTAGAATCTGTATCTTTTATCAAACCTATTTTGACTATTCTTAAAAGGTTTCTAATAGTTTCTTCCTTTCTATATTATTATTTAAGCACTTCAGAAACAGATTTTCTGCTTTATGCATAGATTGCCACAATTCTTTTAACTCTTTATTCCAATAAGGTTTTGTATTGAATGGCTTTTTTGTAACATTACAGTTGTCTCCAGCTTTAATATCAGACTCTGTCTTCTTTAATCAATTTACAAAGGCTGACATACCAGTTATTTAGATTTTCTTGTTCTCTAAAACATATTTGTAGATCATTCTTCATTTTCAAAAGGGTTGATTGCTGTAAAATCGAGGATAAGAAGTTAACTGGTAAAGTCCTACTGACTTTCCTTCTTGTGGATGAATTTTGTAAACTCTCCTGATAAGCTACATGACAATGAGCCTCAGTCTTTATAAGAAATTTTAACCACAGTAAACAATTATCTGGGACTCTGCTTCTTTCTCCAATCAAATTCATACAATTTGCCATTTTAATTAATTGATTTGAAACTAAAACTTCAAAAGAGTCACATAATTGTAAGCAGTCATATGGAACAAGTATATAATCAACCACCGCTTTACTCTTGATATATACCAATGTATTATCACTTAGAGGACATATCCTCCCATTAACAATACATAACTTAGATTCTTTTAAGAATTCAATCATTGATTCTCCATGCTTGTTTATAGAACCATCCAAGAAGGCTCTAGGGGGCATCGCATCCACTTCATTTAGGTAGTCATCAAAAGCACCTATCCTACTGTTGAAATCTCCACACAATAAAATTGCTTCAACTTCTGAACATAAATAGATCTGACTCCAAACATGATTAAAGAAAAAAGAGGCATCCTTTTTCCATACTGATGTTTTAGGTGGCAGGTATAAACAACAAAACTATAACCTGATTTCAAATGCACAAATTTTAAACCTAGAATACCATCCAACTGTTTGTCTACAATATCAATTTTGTATAATTCCACCAGGTTATTCTTAACAAAAACCGACCCGAACCCCACTGGAGCCTTTAGGTGCTTTAACATGTTTTGTTCTGTTATAACCAAACCATGTAGGCCTATAACCTTCCAAGTCGATTACTTTGTCATCAAATAAATGCGTCTCATTCAGCGAAATAATATCCGGATTTAAAGTATTCAGAATAACACTTCTTAATTTACAGTTACATACAGTCCATCCATTAACGTTCCAGTGTACTAAAGAAATGGAATCTTGAGCATGGTGGGTCCAAGAAACAGTTCATCTTCCAGTATCTGGCGTGCGTCGCTGCTGCTACTCATCGTGTTTCACAATGTGTCCATTCCCTGTTACAAAAAAATCTTTCCCCGATGGGATCTCCTTCAAAATGGCACGAAAGTTCAAATCCAAAAGCCTCTCCGCGTGTGATTTTGTCGATCAGATATATACCTTGTTGTATCGATCATCATCCCTTAGCTTGTATTTCCTTCTTAGGAGCGCAACTTTGTCTACGACTGAAGCCAACTGGATCCTGACCGGGCCCGGTCCGCGACCTCTAGGCTTCAGCCTCTCCACTGCCACCAAGCTGGGTACGGAATCACACTGCAGCCCCTCCAGCATTAGCCTGGACACTGTCTCACCGTCACCTGTTCACCTTCCTCGAAGGGCAGGCCAAAAAACATTATTCCGGTTTCTGCGTTGAAATCTGTTGCAGCTGTTTTCTTGATATTTTGCTCAATCTGTTCCATGCGAGCTGCCATGAATCCAATTTCCATATCTAGGCTATTCTGCACTTCTCTGGCCTTTTTTTCAATTTCTACTCTTAGGGCATCTTGATTATCTTTTACAATTTTTATCATCGAGTCACGGAAACTGTCAAATTTACTATTAAAAGTTCTTGTCCAGGGATACATGTAGACTTCTGATTTTTTCATCAAGCATCTTCTCCAAGTTATCGTTCATTCCTGCAATGCGCTCACAATTTTCGTAGCTCTTGTGCGATAGCCTGATTCTCGCTTGTTTCCGTGTTTTTGTCAGCATTGCTTCTCAGCGTCGTTCCCCCTTTCTTACTCATTGTTGTTTATGGTTGATGTTTCCTCAACACGTTAACCAAGCTGGATACAAAATTATCCTTCCGTGTACTTTTTTTTGTCTTAAAGTTTGTTCTTTGTCATATATTTTTATCGAAAAAACCTCTGACGTATACACAACTCCACATGCTCCATAACTAAAAATTGCGGACATAGACATAGGTCACTTTGATATAGGAGTGATAATTATTAGCAATATGTTAGGTAGTGCCACTGCTCACCTTGTGTATTTATATTTATTGATTTTTAAAAAAAACGTTTTATTGTTTTTTTTCTGTCTATGATGTCTTTGTGGTGTTGAAATTTTTTAAAAAAGCAATAAAAACTGAATAATAAAACATTACAGATTTCAGTTTCCAATCAATCTTCATGTCATAATGTAACTGTATTCTTTGTTTTAATGCGTGTCTGTCAGAATTAATAAAATTCTTTAAATTGAATAAATCTTTATTAGAAACTTTATTTCATTAAACTGTATTCATTAGTCATATAAAAAATTTAAATTGAGTGAAATTCAATCTCTGCCTTTAACCAGTCCTAAATATTAGGAGCAATGGACAGCTACATACAGTGTCCGGGGGTTCAGTGTCTTGCTCAAAGACACTTTGACATGTGGCCGGAGGAGCCTGGGATCGAACCACCAATCTTGTTGTTGAGGGCTGACCCACTCTACCTCTGAGACATAGCCACCCCCAATAAAATACATTAAATGTGTTTGTGTCTCTGCTTTGTGTATTCTCACCAATCAGATCAACAGGAATGGAAATGTTAGTTGTGAGCCAATCGAACCACTCGCTGAGAACAGCATAGTCCACTTCTGGCATTTTCCCACTAAAAAAAAAAACAAACAGAAACAAAATTGTAGGCAATATGACAATATAAACCATCAAAGTTTGCCAACCATTACATATTTCTACATATGTTTATGATTCCTTTAATATTTCTGTCTATTAGGTAATTTTGGGCATTGCTAGTACCTTCATTTTATAGGTATTACAGTATATTCACTGTATAAGCCAAGCAAACAGATATTCAGCCTATTTTTTAAACAGTGTCTCTACTGAGGTACGAAACCATTTTATATATTGTGATATAAAATTAGTAAAACATGATAAAATGGTTAATATATATTGCCCACCTCCACTGTGTTGTTTCCTAGCATAAATGTCTCATCCTGACAGAAAGCAGCTCAGCTCCAAGAGTTATTAAATGTAGACTAAAACCTTCTGTTCTGTACCAGAATACATCAAACCAGCATGAGCGTTTAGCTGAAATTGTATGCTGAATACAGTAGATCTATTCATCTACTCTCCTGGGGTCTCATTTTTAAAACATAGGATCCTTACTAAAAGTGTAGGTACGCCCAAAAGCCAAAAATGGCGTAAGGCTAAAAAAAAAAAAAAGAAAAAAAAATCAGATTTATAAAACCGTGCATACACACATCTGTAAGCAATGTTCCCTTTATAAATGACAGATTACCCACAAGTGTAATCTGTCACCCGCCCTGTACACACCCATTTTTAACCATAAATAGCAGAGCAAAGCATTAATGCTGATCAGTATGTTAATGACCCTGGCAGTTGTTCTTTCGTTACGCCGAATCATGACAACTGGCGGGGAAAAAGCAAAAAACTTCTCAGACGCTGGTGAATTGCTGCAAATTGAATCATAATTTCGGCCTGTTCTCGCATAGGGAACCTATGTAGGGAACCTGATCTATAGACTACCTATATTAATAATACTGTCCAAAATGGCAAGCATTACGGCACTCTGGGACAGCTTCGATATACCAGACCTATATGATAAAAATTTAACAGAACTATATATTATATCCAAAAAAGCCTTAGTGATAAAGTTGAAAACTATAATATTTATATAAAACACTTCTCTGTCTGCCATTTCCCTCAGGAAACAGCCAGTTGCCCCCAGAGTGGCGAGGATCTGTATTTGGACAGGAATGGGACAGGAATGGCACAGTTCTGGCGCGTTGCCCTCTCTACTTGGAAGTGAAATCGGCATATTAGCCAGTCATCGTTGTGGTCCATGAAGTCTCTTTCTCTCCTGATTCTTCCATTAGCATAGCCAGCGCATGCAGCATTACACACGGGTAGACAGTATGTATATGTTTACAACAACTTGTGATCAACTGGTGGTATCCCTCACCCCGAGATGCAATTTGAAGACGAAAGTCTAATAGGCAAACACACTTTTCTTCATGCAGGTTTGGTCAAGAACAGTATTAACCCTCCTGTTGTCCTCCGGTTAAATTTGACCCATTTTCAAAAAGTTTCTATATACCCTAAACAACCATTACTCTTCACAAGTAAAATACATGACTAGTTCACTACTTTCATTGAATTTGAGTGTTTTATAAAATTGTATAGCATTGATAACAATTTAACAAAATTGATGAAAGAACATTGAAAAAGTGACAAGTGTTGGAAAAAGCTTCAAAAACTTGGAAAAACAAAAACGTCAAAACAAATGCAGAAAAAAACGGGGTTAGGGTTAATAAAACGTCAAAAAAGTGACACATTGGCAAAAGTGATAAAACTTCAACAAAAGTGACCAAAACTTTGAAATAGTTTACATTTTAAATTTTGACCCAGAAAAACAAAAAATTGCATGGTCGACGGAAGGACAACATAAGGGTTAAAGTTCGGACCGATAATGAGGACATTAAGTGGAACAATTGCGCGAGAGCTTAACGTTTGTATTTTCAGACTTTGACATTTGATGTTATATGCACAGTTTTAAAAACAGATATTTAGTTATTTACACTGTGTTCTGCAGTTATCGAATGCTAGGGTATTTGATGCTATCCTGTATTCCATGCAGCTCATCCTCCTGCGCTCCGTAGCAGACTCTGTGACGGTGAGAAAGCACCGATTAAATATTAAGAACAAATTTTGGTTAGGGCCCGAGCGCCGACAGCGGCGAAGGCCCTATTGGAACAGAAGGAATTATTATTACGGCAAATGAACTGGCTTTTTGAGGGGCTTAACATTTTCAAAAACTCACCAAAATTAGCGGTCGCATCAAGTCGGGTGAAAATTTACGTATTTTAAGGGTTTCGGGGATAGGTGCACAAAAGCTAAGTAAAACAATACATATACAATAAATATGCCTTGCGCCAACATTGAGGCAGCTAACAAATTAGCCCACGTATTTTTTCATAGACAATTTACGACATGAGATTGCGAACGTTAGCCAGGCTGGTGACTCCACGATGTGCTGAGCCTACTCCATTCACCATAGCGGCAAGGGGGAAGATTTCGGTGCAACAAAAGGAAGAGTGCCACAGAAAGGTCACTGCACACATCGTGAAAAGCCTGCATCCCTTTTCAGAGGTGGAATCAACAACATTTAGGTTAGTTAAGCAATAATGATAGAGCCAAGCTAATTGATACTGAGCTAGGGTGCGTTTCCCAAAAGCATAGTTTCTAACCTGTTAGCAACTTAGTTGGTTGGCAATGGGAAATTGCATTGCAACCAGGGGTGGCTAATTGGGCTTAAGCCCCGAATGTTTTGTCAAAAGCCACGAATCTTTTAGGTTTTTTAAAATAACTTCAACTTTGTTTCATTTCCTCTCTCAGTCTTTCTGACTGAAGCGGCAAAAAATGAAACAAAAGCTCTATTACCGTGCGTGGTGGCGGACGGTAATGCATCGCGCATCACTCAGCTTGTTTGCCAACTGCCAATAAAAACGAACGAAGAAGAATATAAATCTTCTTCTTTGTCGTTAACTTGTCACCAGGGGCTGGCGGGCTGTTCTGTTGTATGTTTCAACGGTGTCGCGAGCTTACTGGCTAACCGGCTGAAGTTATGGATATAACAAAGTGTTTTATACGGAACAGGAACACTAGTAACAGACCTCACCGGCCGGAGAGTGATTCAGAAGCAGCGTCAGACGAACCACGGACAAGTGTTGCAGGTTTGTGAATCTGCTTTTGTAACACTTGAGTTAACCTCGTAAGAGTCACTGTACCGTGTACAGTACACCTTGTGGCTGTGGCGTCGTTGTAACCTCCATTCATAAACGTTTTTATAACTTTAAAGCATTTAATCTTCACAATATACAGCCATGCGACACACAAATTGAAAGCTTAATCTCTCGTGATTTAATTAAGCCCACACACAAAGCATAAGATGATTTATAGCAGTTACACAACTGCTACAAAGTTAAAGAAAATAAAACAATATGGCGTAAACAGCGCATCTGGTGTGTAGTGCATCCATACCTTTTTCCTTGTCCCTTTAGCCACTGCGGGGATTTTTTGCCCAAAACTTTTTTTTCTTAAATCCCCAAGAGTCCAAGGAAATTAAATATCCAAGCCATTATATCCAAAACGAGCTGTTCGCCTCACAATCTTGACGTTTCTGGTCGAATTACAACGGAATTCGGCACTTGTATCGCGTCTCGCTCTTCTCTTGAGGGTCCTAGCAACTTGATGTGGGCATCACTGTATTTTCTGACTTCTATGGTTTCCATAGATACCTGGTATAAGCCAATCGGTGCATGTTTGCCTGTGATATCCCCATTGGAAGCCGAAGATGTCTCTGACGCGATGTGAGCCCACGTGCAAACGATCGACATTTGCTCGGACCAGTTAGATTTAAATGCTATAAGACCCGCCTACATTTTTAACCTTTTTGTAATAGCTGGAGCTGTGTCAAAGCAAAAACAGGGCCTCCTATAAGCATTTCACACCCTGTACAATGTATGAAATTTCTATATATTTATGTATATAGTTATTTCAAGTATGTGTATGATTGATGTGGGTGTGTTTGTGTATTTGAGAAGTGTTTTATTTTGTACTTTATTGGCTTTTTTTCTTTGCACTTTTTAAAATGGAAATCAGAACAATGCACAGACATATGTAGAAAAAAATTCATATAAAATCCATTTTTGAGTTTTTTGGCTTCTGGATTTTTGTCTGTAGTAAGCTGAGACATGTGGCTATGCCATTGTGTTGTCTGTATCTCACTAGATGTGTT
The DNA here is from genome assembly GCA_023566125.1 of Zingel zingel. NCBI lineage: Eukaryota > Metazoa > Chordata > Actinopteri > Perciformes > Percidae > Zingel > Zingel zingel. The sequence continues at coordinate 6,536,724 of CM042326.1, read as the reverse complement.
TACAGCAGTGTATTTTAATAATTTTACAGATGTATGACTTGGACAGAAATAAAACCTCTCCATTCTAGCCTCTGTAACTCTGTGTCAGTAAGGCCTAGAATCACCCCGACACTTGGAACAACAACTTGAGAGTGTTTCCTTTCCAATGATATCAGGCACATCCCAGAGTGTCAGAGTATATGGGAGCTGTACCACTTTTAATTTGGGTATGACGTTTAGACCAAAAAGCTTGAAAATTCAAGCGTTTAAGTGACTGTATTGCTGGCTAGCTAGCAAGTTCACATTATTAGTTGTTATTAAGAGAAATTAGTTGCTAATAGAGATGGGCGGATGATTTGTCATGTACACAGGGGGGTAGTGGGGTTGGGGGGGTAAAACCGAAACACACAGCTTGTATCAAATGCTAAGGTATCTCAGGGCATGTTTTACAGCTAATCTCGGCACGTTAGTGGGATAAGAAGAGAGACTAATTGAGAAATATAGTGATAAAGAAGATCAGAAGGACATGAGGAAGTTTATTTCCTCCTCCTGATGATGATGATGACAACAATTACAACAAGTACAGATGCATCAATATCACTGGAAAAGTGATTTCCCCCTCCCCCCCCCCATACTTTAATTTAAAAAGTAAATCTTTAATATAGTCTACATTCATTACATAAAAAGTAAAATATTTCAAGCCTTTTATTGTTTTAATCTTGATAAGGGCTTACAGCTCATGTAAATCAAAACTCCAGTACAAATGTATTAGAATTTTAGAACAAAATAGTTTTTTTTGTATAAATTGAAATGCATGAATTAATAAATTGTTAAAACAGATTTTTATTGTTTTATTATATTACATTATTGTTTAAAAATACACGATGAACCTTGTTGTTGTGCAGTTAAAGATTCAATTGTTCTTTTTTCCATTTCATGGATTCTGATGTAGCAACTTTTATCAGCTAAGCACAAACTAAACAGAACTGAACTCTTAAGATTAGTAATGATGTTTACACCAAATTCCAATTTTACTTATGTAGGCTAACTTAAAAATAGTCAGATAATGGTTGCCTCTTTTTAGTTGCCAGGGGTGAAAATGAGTCATCCTTAACATTTTTGGTGTTTTGGATTCACTACAGCTGGAGAACAATTAAATACAAAATAGGTTGTAGGCTCTACTGGGTGAGTTTTTTTTAAATCTTTTTTTTATTGAGTAACTATCATCATTTTCCCAGTCTAACATTATTACAGAGTTCAGTGAAGTCAGCGCTGTTGCACTCACATGTGATGGCTGGAGTAGCATCACTCAGGACCACAACCTCACCATCACAGCACACTACATAGAAGAGGGCAAAATGCAGCAAAAAGTGCTAAAAACAAAGGCTGTGTACAAAGCACAGACCGGTTGTGTTGTTGCAGAGGAAATTAGTGATGTTCTGTCAGTTTGGCATATCTGATAAAATTGTAGCAGTCACTGTAGATAATGCTGCCAACATGGATGTGGCTATTAAGCGCCTGCGATTTGTGAAACTGTGCTGTTTCGCCCACACACTTAATTTAGCAGCACAAAGTCTATACTCCCTAAATTCAGTGAGTGGCCAAGGTCCGAACTGTTGTGTGGATGAAGAGGTGCTCAATGGCCAAGGTGGTTCTCGAAGAGAAGCAACAACCTCTACGCAAGACACACAAAGTTCACTTTATTTAACTGTTGTGCATTGACACGTAATGACTTTATATGTCTGATCTATCTTATTATTATTTGAGCTCTGCAGAGTAGTACTACAGTATTTGAATCCAATTTTACAAAAGTATTGTTTGACTCCTAGGATGAAAAGCATCTGTTAAGACTTAAAATTGATGTTCTTGTTTTTGTCAGAGCTGCCCCGACACTCACTCATACTTGATGTGAGAACACTGTGGAACTCGCTGTACCTAATGCTGGAGAGATTCACAGAGCAGTACCCGGCAATTCAAGCAGCCAGCTTGGATCAATGGCTGAGAAAAAATATGGATAGGGACAGGTATAGATAGACAAGTTTAGACAAAAAATACCAGTACACACAAAATACAAATTCAAAGAACAGTATTAGAGTGAATGTGCTAATGTAGGGAGTGCATATGTTAGGTGTTTTGTTAATTAAAAAAGAGAATATTTCTAACTCCAATCTATGTGTTCTTAATTCTTTTACATACAGACTTGCTCGGCTAACTGAGGAGGATTTTAGGAAAGCTGAAGACTTCATCAACCTGATGAAGGTGCTCTACACCTCAACACTCTGCGTGTCCTCTGAAAAGAGTCCCACATGCGGACAGATTCTGCCTATCCTCAAAAAGCTTGAGGCACACCTGGCTGTAAAAGAGGGAGACACAGTCTTTAAGTCAAACCTTAAAAAACAGGTTTGGGCAAACCTATCCAAGCGCTACCAGGTAAGTGACTGAGGCAGGGCACCTGGAAAGAAATTGTTCTAGAATAGAAATATCCTATGGCTTGTTAAAACATTTAAAGAACATGTGTTTTGCAGAATGATGTGATCAGGAACTTTCTCCAAGTGGCCACTGCGTTGGATCCACGCTTTAAACATAAATTGGATGATGACACCATCTGGGACCAGATCCAGAGAAATCTGATTGAACAGGTGAAATGTCATTCATGCACAACTGTCCTTGTCAGCTATTAAAATCTAAGATCTAAATGCTAATTATGTTCTTTGTAGTCAACAGAGGAAGACGGGGGAGCTGATGGGGACACCATGCAGTCTGAGCAGGAGAGTGTAAGTGTATGATAGCTGATATTACATAGGTTTTCAATAATTAATCATGCCTTTAATGGAGGTTTTCCCTTTTTTTTTTAAGTGATAATACTGATGAACCTTTTGTTTTGTTTTTTAGCAACAGCCTCCCTGCAAACTGCCCAGGAAGACTCCACTGGAGGAGCTTTTCGCTGAGGAAGAGGCACAGAACATAGTGTCATAGCAGAGCTCCATGTCCATCAAGAAACGAGTGGAGAGAGAGATGCACATATATCAGGAAGTTCCACCGTTCCTCATGTCTGAGGACCCTGCTGCATGGTGGTGGAACCAACAAAAGACTTATCCTTTGCTGTCAAATCTCGCTTTCTCCTATTTATGCGTTCAAGCTTCTTCTACACCCAGCGAACGTGTTTTCTCCACAGCAGGAGATACTATCTGTCCAGAACGCTCACGCATCCTGCCCGAGAAGGCAGATATGATCATTTTCCTAAACAAGAACTGTTAATCTGGACTGGGTTTTACAAGTTGTTTCTTATTGTTCATTTGCTATTCTGCACCAGGTTAGCCCATTAGTGGGAGCACGGTAACATGTTTAAGTACCTGCAGCATCATACAATCATGTGTAAATGTGTTTTCATGAGGTTTTCAAAAATAAAGCTCTCTTGAGGAAAGTGTACCCCTGTGAAAATATATTCATAATTTATAATATTTATATTCAAGTTCATAGAATTGATATTTATATTGTAGTTGAAAACAGCCCTGTGAGAAATTCATAGTAAAGTTCATAAAAAGTAAAAAGTTCATAGAATAAAAATTGATGGAGAAGGTCAGACTATTTCCTTCAGAAAGACCGTTGGTTAGCTAGCTCATTTAAAATATCCTAAACTTTTTTGACCCTGCCTCTTAAAAGAATCGGAATTGAGAATCGTTAGGAACCGGAATCGAAACAAGGAATCTGAATCGTTCAAATTCAAACGATACCCAACCCTAGTGATGATTTGTGGCGTCTGACTGACGCGCAAATGCACGGTCGCAAGGAGCTGCGTCCGCCGGTAACCCCGACTCGCGCAGAGGAGCGAGGGCCCGTCCATCGCTGTTTGCAGCTTTAAGATTTGAGTTGTATTTTACAAGGTGTTTATGGAACAATTATCACTCAGTACAAGCACAAACACCACTGCTGGATGTCTTTATGATAACGTGGATGATATGGAGTGAAAAAATGTGCGTGAGGCATCAATACTTGAAAATATTACAAGTAATCGTTTTTCCCACATTTACTTTCTGCAGTCTGACTTCAGTTCACCACTTCACCATCTGCGTCGTCAATTCCCATTGTCTCCAAAATGTGCGTACACAGGGGTCAGAGTTTGCGTGGAGGACCGCACATTCTCCGGTCAAGTTTTTTTTTTTTTATAAATAACATTTGTGTGGGAAGTGGCGTGCGCAGATTTTCAGCCACGTTTTGTGTGCAGCCACGTTTATAAATGAGACACCAGGTCTGATCCAGGCGTGGACGTTTGTCAAACCACATACCTTTTGAAGAGATTATCCACAAAGATGTACTTGGCACTGAAGATGGACCTCTCCATCATCCTGACAGGGGATGACTGGAAACAACAAGAAACATTAAGTACATACAGCTGATTGCCTGATGAGGTCATATGTTTGCATCCCCAGTCCATGGCTACCAATGTGTTTGTCAGGTACACACAAATGTATCATTTAGGGGGGGGGGGGGGGTTAACAATAATCAAAAGTGGCCAGTTTAACCCCCCCCCCCCAAAAAAAAAATTATAATGATGAATGTAAAATATTGACCGTTATAAAAAATGATAAGTGGTTGGCTTTCTTGATTTAATGTAATTGGCAAGCAAAGAACATTTTTTTTCCACACAAACCCCCCCCACCTCTGGGTAAGACTTGGTTGCGCCCAACGTTCCATAGCACGGCCAGCACGGAGTTTTTTCAGTATACAGAGAAGTAAAAGACCGGTCGAAAGTCTGCGCTTCTTTTCCTAGAACTCGTATTTCTTTCAGAGGACTTTGTGCAATAAATCCATATTCTTAGATCTAATATTGATAGTCTTTTATCCATATCTTATTCATTTTAGGTCATTTTATTGTGGTTAGCTGTGATGCTAAAGCAGTTTTAGCTTTCCCTTGATGCTTTTGAAAGTGTTTGACCAGAGGAGTTGCTTTCAGGGCCCGTGAAATAAAGTCAGAAAAATACATATTTGACCTACCCACAATGCTGCAATGCATAGTATTGATTTTGGCTTTTTGAATTGATAGACATTTTGAATTGAGAAAGTTTGAATATAGTGCTCACTGCTCATATGCCTACATGTACAGTGGGGCAAACAAGTATTTAGTCAGCCACCACTTGTGCAAGTTCTCCCACTTAAAAATATGAGAGAGACCTGTAATTTTCATCATAGGTACACAAAAAAAAAAAAATCCAGAAAATCACATTGTAGGATTTTTAATGAATTTATTGGTAAATTATGGTGGAAAATAAGTATTTGGTCAATAACAAAAGTTCATCTCAATACTTTGTTATATACCCTTTGTTGGCAATGACAGAGGTCAAACGTTTTCTGTAAGTCTTCACAAGGTTTTCACACACTGTTGCTGGTATTTTGGCCCATTCCTCCATGCGGATCTCCTCTAGAGCAGTGATGTTTTGGGGCTGTCGCTGGGCAACACGGACTTTCAACTCCCTCCAAAGATTTTCTATGGGGTTGAGATCTGGAGACTGGCTAGGCCACTCCAGGACCTTGAAATGCTTCTTACGAAGCCACTCCATTGCCCGGGCGGTGTGTTTGGGATCATTGTCATGCTGAAAGACCCAGCCACGTTTCATCTTCAATGCTCTTGCTGATGGAAGGAGGTTTTCACTCAAAATATCACGATACATGGCCCCATTCATTCTTTCCTTTACACGGATCAGTCGTCCTGGTCCCTTTGCAGAAAAACAGCCCAAAGTATGATGTTTCCACCCCCATGCTTCACAGTAGGTATAGTGTTCTTTGGATGCAATCTCCTCCAAACACAACGAGTTGAGTTTTTACCAAAAAGTTCTATTTTGGTTTCATCTGACCATATGACATTCTTCCAATCCTCTTCTGGATCATCCAAATGCTCTCTAGCAAACCTCAGACGGGCCTGGACATGTACTGGCTTAAGCAGGGGGACACGTCTGGCACTACAGGATTTGAGTCCCTGGCAGCGTAGTGTGTTACTGATGGTAGCCTTTGTTACTTTGGTTCCAGCTCTCTGCAGGTCATTCACTAGGTCCCCCTGTGTGGTTCTGGGATTTTTGCTCACCTTTCTTGTGATCATTTTGACCCCATGGGGTGAGATCTTGCGTGGAGCCCCGGATCGAGGGAGATTATCAGTGGTCTTGTATGTCTTCCATTTTCTTATAATTGCTCCCACAGTTGATTTCTTCACACCAAGCTGCTTACCTATTGCAGATTCAGTTTTCCCAGAATGGTGCAGGTCTACAATTTTGTTTCTGGTGTCCTTTGACAGCTCTTTGGTCTTGGCCATAGTGGAGTTAGGAGTGTGACTGTTGTTGTGGACAGGTGTCTTTTATACTGATAACAAGTTCAAACAGGTTCCATTAATACAGGTAACGAGTGGAGGACAGAGGAGCCTCTTAAAGAAGAAGTTAAAGGTCTGTGAGAGCCAGAAATCTTGCTTGTTGGTAGGTGACCAAATACTTATTTTACCGAGGAATTTACCAATAAATTAATAAAAAAATCCTACAATGTGATTTTCTGGATTTTTTTTTCCTCATTTTGTCTCTCATAGTTGAAGTGTACCTATGATGAAAATTACAGGCCTCTCTCATCTTTTTAAGTGGGAGAACTTGCACAATTGGTGGCTGACTAAATACTTTTTTGCCCCACTGTATGTAGTTGGATAAGTTAGTAAATTACATTTGAGAAATCCCCTTGATTATGTCTGATATTTTTGGCAGGGGGAAATCAAGTGTTGGTTTCTCTTTGCATAATGAAAATGCTTTGTTTTTTGTTAGTTTTTTTGGCTTGTCTGCTGGGCTGATGTACTGATGTGTATTGATTTTGACATTTTGAATTGACTGCTGTGCTTTTTGAATTCGACATTCTGAATTGAGACATTTGAATATAGTGCTCACTGCTCATATGCCTACATGTACAGTGAGGAAAATAAGTATTTGAACACCCTGCTATTTTGCAGGTTCTCCCACTTGGAAATCATGGAGGTGTCTGAAATTGTCATCGTAGGTGCATGTCCACTGTGAGAGACATAATCTAAAAACAAAAATCCAGAAATCACAATGTATGATTTTTTAACTATTTATTTGTATGATACAGCTGCAAATAAGTATTTGAACACCTGAGAAAATCAACGTTAATATTTGGTACAGTAGCCTTTGTTTGCAATTACAGAGGTCAAACGTTTCCTGTAGTTTTTCACCAGGTTTGCACACACTGCAGGAGGGAGTTTGGCCCACTCCTCCACACAGATCTTCTCTAGAGCAGTCAGGTTTCTGGGCTGTCGCTGAGAAACATGGAGTTTGAGCTCCCTCCAAAGATTCTCTATTGGGTTTAGGTCTGGAGACTGGCTAGGCCACGCCAGAACCTTGATATGCTTCTTACAGAGCCACTCCTTGGTTATCCTGGCTGTGTGCTTCGGGTCATTGTCATGCTCTGAGGGAAGGAGGTTGTTCCCCAAAATCTCGCAATACATGGCCCCGGTCATCCTCTCCTTAATACAGTGCAGTCGCCCTGTCCCATGTGCAGAAAAACACCCCCAAAGCATGATGCTACCACCCCCATGCTTCACAGTAGGGATGGTGTTCTTGGGATGGTACTCATCATTCTTCTTCCTCCAAACACGGTTAGTGGAATTATGACCAAAAAGTTCTATTTTGGTCTCATCTGACCACATGACTTTCTCCCATGACTCCTCTGGATCATCCAAATGGTCATTGGCAAACTTAAGACGGGCCTTGACATGTGCTGGTTTAAGCAGGGGAACCTTCCGTGCCATGCATGATTTCAAACCATGACGTCTTAGTGTATTACCAACAGTAACCTTGGAAACGGTGGTCCCAGCTCTTTTCAGGTCATTGACCAGCTCCTCCCGTGTAGTCCTGGGCTGATTTCTCACCTTTCTTAGGGTCATTGAGACCCCACGAGGTGAGATCTTGCATGGAGCCCCAGTCCGAGGGAGATTGACAGTCATGTTTAGCTTCTTCCATTTTCTAATGATTGCTCCAACAGTGGACCTTTTTTCACCAAGCTGCTTGGCAATTTCCCCGTAGTCCTTTCCAGCCTTGTGGAGGTGTACAATTTTGTCTCTAGTGTCTTTGGACAGCTCTTTGGTCTTGGCCATGTTAGTAGTTGGATTCTTACTGATTGTATGGGGTGGACAGGTGTCTTTATGCAGCTAACGACCTCAAACAGGTGCATCTAATTTAGGATAATAAATGGAGTGGAGGTGGACATTTTAAAGGCAGACTAACAGGTCTTTGAGGGTCAGAATTCTAGATGATAGACAGGTGTTCAAATACTTATTTGCAGCTGTATCATACAAATAAATAGTTAAAAAAATCATACATTGTGATTTCTGGATTTTTTTTTTTAGATTATGTCTCTCACAGTGGACATGCACCTACGATGACAATTTCAGACCCCTCCATGATTTCCAAGTGGGAGAACTTGCAAAATAGCAGGGTGTTCAAATACTTATTTTCCTCACTGTATGTAGTTGGACAAGTTAGTAAATTACATTTGAGAAATCCCCTTGATTATGTTTGATATTTTTGCCAGGACAGCACGGGTAAAGGGGGTGGTGGACGGGGGGATGGGGGACCTTTGAGGTATAGTGCCCAGGGGCACTACGTTGTCTTAATATGGGCTTGAATGTGCCTCGTTTATTTCGTCCACTAAAAGTGCTGTTTCTGCGACTTACAGGCTCAGGTTATTATTAGTGTCCGACAACATTATGGAAAGGATCCCTACAGAGTAATCATATTTGTTTAACCAGAAACCGCTCAGAAAACCCTGCCGTTTAACCCACCAGACTTATTTAAATAAACAGTAATTTTAGCCTGTATAGAGCCAGCATATTTTCACATGTAAATGTGAAAATTAAGGGTTGATTTCAACCAAACCAGAGTGGTGATTGTTGATACAGCGGAAAGACAAACTAAAACGGCTTTGGATAGTTTTGTTTCTGTCAACTTTGAATGAAGTGTATTTTACGATGATAAAATTACTATTTGGTTAAATGGAATCTGGTGGGTTTGACAACAGCGATTTAGGGGAAGTTTCATGTTAAACAAAAGGGATCTTACTATTTAACAAAAAGGTCTCTCAGTAAGAATCCTTTTCATGATGTTGTCAGACACATAATAATGTGAGCATGTCAGTGGCAAAAACAGCACTTTTAGTGGAAGTAAACTGAAGGTTCAATTGCCCAATAAATTTGTATAACTATGTAATTACAGTGATTTTGCTTAATACGGGATCAATTTTAAAGATTGTTGTTCCATCGGTCGCTTACACACAATCATAGGAAAATAGAAAAAAAACAAAGTTACTCTTTAACTAGTATACGATAAGATGGGTGCATTTCTAGCGTACAGTACACTTACTATGGCTAGCATGTGCCTATCCAGCATGGTGAGTTGAATATATGTCTGCAGAGTGATGCCCCAGCGCTCAGGATCCTGGTACATCAGAGACTGCAGGGACAGAAACAAACAGCTGACACAACCAGCATCGCAGACCTACAGAACATCAATTCTAGTACTGGACAAACCACTGGAAGCATTTCCACAAGGTTTAAGCTGGATAATCATGGTGTCCAGAAAAAGGATTCTAATGGTCTGCACATCTTTAGTTTGTTCATTAAAACCTATTCTCCAAATAATTTTATGTCCGACCCGATTTTAAAAGTCTGATGTCAGGTCAACACGATGACAAAATGATAATATGTACTAGGGGTGCAACGGATCACAAAACTCACGGTTCGGATCACGGATCGTATTAATTTTTCGATTACCACAAACAAGGAGGGAATTCAAATAAGTTATTAAAAATGTAATAACAACTAGAACTGCAAGCAGTTATGAATGGGGTCCAAGCCTCCCCAGCGACCCTGGCGCGAGTCACCCCTGACGAAGCTAAGAGCCCACGGAAGCGGAGCCCACGAAAGGAGAACCGAAAGCACGATGGCGGCGAGGCAAAAGTCAGGAAATTTGACCTAGTGCAAGGTCCAAAGTCTGTAGTGAAATGCAATGGCAAATTTCCTCTTCATTGCGTAAAAAGCCAAAACACTCCTACCTCAATTATAGCGCCCCCTAAAAGGGCGATCATCACCAAATCTGGTTGAGAGCCGCAAAGTGGCATGTCGAACAATAATCTCAAGTTTTGTGATGATAGCATTTACTGCAGCAGAGATATTTCCATTGCAAATTATTCCCATTTAAATGCATAGACTTATTTGCCAAAAGGCCTCTACGTTCATTATAATCAAAAATTTGGTAGGGAGGCTCCAAGTGGGATGTCGAACAACAGTACCAAGTTTTGCTCCGATACCTATTGATTTGGCCGAGATATGCTAATGTTCGGGTTTTGTGGCTAGCTACGAAAATTAGTTTGTTTGTAAATTGCGAATGGTGTAAAGTAGCCAAATTATTTTGATAACTTTAGGTCAGGTCCGTATGGAGATGCTACCTACCAAGTTTTGTGCCAATAGCTCGCACAGCCTAGGAGGAGATAGAAAAAGTTTGTTTTGCGCATTGCGCGATATTGCGAAAAAACTTCTTAGGGCAAATGGGCGAGGCCTATATCGTCAGACTCAGATGGATTCAAGGAACACGTGGATATAAGGGTTTCTAATCTGCGATGTAGACTGTGGGAGTTATAGGCAAAAGCACGTTTTACATCATTATAGCGCCACCTAGTGGTCCATGTGTGTAATTTTTGGTAGGTAAGGTCCATGAACCATTGTCCATCTACACTGTAAATTTTAAGTTGCTCACATTAGTGTAGTGGTGAATCCAAACCTGGGTCCCATAGGAGTGGGCCGAGATGGTAAACTCAAAATTTCGTAAAAATCGGATGAGCCGTTCATGAGATATAAACTTTTTGTACTTGTAGCGCCCCCTAGTGGCCAATTTTTGTAAAATTGTTTGGGGAGCATTAGAGGGTCATGACAAACAAGAATCTAAAGATTCGCGATGATACCATTTATTTTGGCCGAGATATGGCAACATTTGTGTCTTCGTAGCTAGCTACACAAATTTGTTTGTGCGTAATTTATGAAATTTTCATCAGACAAAAATTCTTTTCATAACTTTTTGTTCGGTCTGGAGATGCTACGTACCAAGTTTCATGCAGATCGGTCGCACGGTCTAGGAGGCGTAAGAAAAAGCAGGTTTACGATAAATCACGATTTTTCACGCATAAAAGTCTAGGCGGAAATGGCCGTGGCCTATATCACGTGATTCAGCTGGATCCATGGAACAGCCTTGCTGTGTGAACGGCGTAGCTTCGCTACTGCCCGTTCTTCCAGTCTCGGGCTTGGACCCCTAATAACTTTTAACAATAATAACTTCTTTCACTAGTAAATTGCTGATAAAAGACAAAAACAGATGAGAAAAGGGTATTTTACAATAACTTTGAGGTTTACCAGTTTCAAGTAAATGCAACATTTAGTCATGTCTGTGTTGTTTTTCCGACAACAGCAGTGACCATGTGCTAGTTTGTGTCTTTTAGCTAGTGGTATCGATCCGATACCAAGTAAATACAGGGCCAGTATCACTGTATCTTACAGCCTTTTTACAAATTATAAAGCTTGCCGTTGTTTCATTTTCAGCCTGAAAATATAGTCACACAGCGCTCCTCTTCCTCTCTGTCTTTCTTCTACTCCGTCTCTGTCCTGCTTGTGTGTGTGTGTGTGTGTGTGTGTGTGTGTGTGTGTGTGTGTGTGTGTGTGTGTGTGTGTGTGTGCTGCTGGCCACCGCCGGGCCTGGCTGCTTGCTTGCTTCTTTGCCTGGCAACGTCACGTGACGGTACAACATCAAAGCATAAGAGGGGGGAGGAGCAGCAAAGTGTGCCTGCTCCGCACTGTGGCAGGAGCGGCATTTGAAAGTAGCGGCACTTACACCGACAGCCAGGTCGCCTTTTTGATGAAACTGCAGCAGCGCATACTCGAGAGAAACTGAAACTGATGTATCAATTCGGATTTTAACATGCGCTGTTCACGTGAACCGAAAATTGCGTTGCCTGTATCCTTTCATGGCAACCCTCTATCGAGATGTATCGGCCTACTTAAGTAACAGCAACAGTAAAAATGTATTTCACACTATTATTATGGTTAAACTTTGCAATTGATCCGCAGTTCACATGCATTCTGAACCATGAGTGTTGATCTGTATGGACCACGGACCAACTATGGTCCGTTACACCACTAATATGTATTATACCAGAGGGTTGTGTCCACGGACATTCCTCCATTTAGAGACCGGTTCTGTAAGGACCTGGAACAAAAACAAAAAAAGAGAATCGTTAATGAACATTTCCAATGTCCAGGGTTGTGCTTTCATGACTCAACAGTAACATTGCTAACAACTTGCTGCGCTGAAACACTGGATTTTAGAATTTAATGTTCATCTGAATGTGAAACTGAGAACACACTTGGTCTTTTCATTTTGACTTTCAATTCTTATTTTTTCCCACATTTTTTGACTGCCCTAATTACAAAGGAGGGAATGGAAGTCAAAGGATTGAGGCAAAGGAGGGACACATACAAGGTGTAAAAAGCTAAAATAGTATTTTATTATAGGCTAAAGCTTTTAACCAAAAGTCCGACCATGCCCCTCGTGTCAAACAGCAGCCTCGTGTCAAACTCAGGCCAATTTGAGTAACAACTAGAGTGATACTTTCTGTTGGGAGCACATGCACAGCTTTGCTGTATAAGGACTTTGATTTGTTGTACCTCTATATTGCTAGTTTTGCCGAAATACTCCAGACATGTCGTCTTCCCACTGGCAATGTTCCCCTCAATACAGATCTGAAAACAGTGACAGACAGACAGATATTAAAGGGGAACTATGCAGTTTTTTTTAGCTTAATTTACCTTAACTGAACAGCTTCGGAGTCACTGGAATGGTTATAGGACTTTTTTGGGGTTGAATGTTGATCATCTCGTTTCCCCTTAGCGCCTGTGGGAGGCAAAACTACCCTTGCAACTTTGTGGTGTCAGGAAGTATCGCATAATATCAGGTCTCACGATGTAACAAATTGCTTCACGACACTGCACACATACCCCATTCAGGAACCGGCTAACAAGGTAGCAATGGAGTTTTTCACACTATCGTCATGGCTGAGCCGGCAAAAAAATAAGCAGAAAGCTAGGAAAGCATTGTTGGAGGAACAGAGAAAGAGGAAACAGCAGACCGAGCAGTCAGACACAAGTAAACATAGGAGCTGCCAAATATCTATTCCGAAGCTGTAGGGGGAGCTCTATAGAGAGACGTGCGAGCAAAAAGCGAAGAAATGGCCAAAACTGCATAGCGCCCCTTTAACAGGCAAGTCCACAGAAATTATGAAGAAAAGTGACATTACTATGATATGAGGTATGAGCTTGTATTTTATCATGTGAAGCATGAGGATTAGGGCTGTGCAATTAATCAAATTTAATTACGATTTCGGCTCCTAACGATTTCAGGGCCTAGCGATCACAAAAACAGAGTAATCAAGAAAAACAATTATTTTGCACATTAGATTTTGCAAGTAAACTCTTATTTCGTCTTGTGTTCTGAAGGGGAATTTAAAAAGTTCAAATGGGAAAAGTATTAAAGGAAATTTCACAGTTGAAGGTTTTTTCACTGTTGATTTGTTTAAACTGTTTCAATGTTTTTTTTAAGTTCAATAATTGCAATTTCTTTCCAAAAGTCACTGAGTAATCGTGTTAAATTATCATGATTTCAATATTGACAAAAATAATCATGATTATGATTTTTTTCCACAATCAAACAGCCCTAATGAGGATTAGTATTTTAATAACTGTAAAATAGTAAATAATTGAAAACCACACTAGAAACTGCAGTCAGCATTATGAGATCGTCTTCAGTATGAGCAATGTATGGGGAAAAGAAAGCTTCGATTACAGATCATATGGCGGAGACTTACCACCACTGCTTTATTATCCACTCCATTCCGCACCAGCTTCCCTTGGAAGGAAGACAACATAGTGAGACAAGACTTCACTTCCCACAACTCCCAGTGCTGCCCTCTCTCAGGTCAGTAGGCTAGAGCGAGGTCAGAGGGACAGAAATATGTTAAAATACACAACAGATACAGTACAGTGCAAGTATCGGAAAGAAACCTTATGGCGATAGGTTTGATCTGGCTCTGTGTTCCAGGGCATCGGATTGGAAATGAAACAATGGCCCAATCCCAAAGTGAGCCCTTAGGACTAAGGACTCACAGACTTAATTGATCTCAGGTGCTAAGTGAGTGAGTGTGTGAGGCCACATGGGCTCAGATAGGTAGAAATGGGATTGGGACAGCACTTCATGAGATCACGTTACCTTAGCGATGTTTAATAACAAAAGATGTTGCTGCCACTTGCCGGTTTGGGAATTTTCATTTTAAGTTTGTTGCTTTCCACACGGCCAAGGCATAAGAGACAGCTGCCTGATTCCAAATTTTTTCAAATTCGTTTTACAAGCTGGACAACAGGTTGGTCTGTGCTCCGTTGTCGTGTGTCGTGCTGTTGTTTACCTTTGTAATATCCGGATTTCCCTATGGTCTCCGCGGTACACGTCACAACGCTTTGAACTGTGGGTAATTCCCTTTGGTGAAGTCTGCATCGATGCAGACTCACGGAAAGGGATCGTTAAGTGTGTACTCAAACCCTCACGCCCTTTGAAATTTGACACTGGGACAACCCTAAGCCCTTACGAATTCCGCGAGGACGCGCACCAAAGTCCGTGAGTCCGGACTTTGGGATTGGGCCAATGACTGTGAGGTGCTTCAAGTGCTTTAATTTGAATGTTTACATCTTACAATATGATGAACCGTGTACAAGTTTCCCTTTTTTTTCACCCAATATGGATGTAAAGAACCCCAAAACACAAGTATGCACTTTATTGTCGATTATTTTCTCAGTGAAAACTCATGAGTTTGTTAAACCTGAGATGAGGGAAACTCTAGGTTTTCTGTTTCAGAAAGAGAGGTAACTTAACCTCAGAGGTAACTGAGCCTGTAAACTTAACCTGGTCGGGAGCAGGTTTTCTTCAATAAACCTCAAGTTTCTCTCAGTCTCCCTCTGACACAGCACTCTTTCATTTCCTCATTCATTCAGTAGGCCTATGTATCAGGTGCATTTTAGTGCCGTTTGTTATCTGCATGAATAAAATAAACAGCGTTGGTTTATTAACCACGTTAGGCAGACTATAAAACTTTTTTTTCTCAAAACATGGCATTTCCTTTTGTTGACAATCCCGCTGATGAAGAAGCTGTATTCTTAGCAGGGAGTTAAACATATGTCGGGAGATGATATTGAGGCCCCGACTATAGATACTAGCCTACCTATTTGAGCGGTATCGTTTTTCTTAGCAGTCTATCAGTTATGTAGCCTACATAACCTTATCCATCCTCATATCACTAACGTGACCCATCGTTGACATGCTCTACATCCCAGCACATTCTTTGTGTCGCACTACATTTTTTTGCAAACGGCAGTTTTCTTTACAACATTGGTGATGCGGAGCATATTAGTAAAGCCACTGTGGCAAAGCGCCTTTAGAAGAATGTGACTTGCTCTGTAACGTTTTTTAAACATTTTTGAAGTGTTCCCTGGACACAAACCATTAAGAGCCATTAAAAATGAATTCCACAGTATTGCAGGTGAATGATGTAAACCCTTTGAAATAAAAGATTATGAATTATAATTATGTTAATGATGGTGCTGCAGCCTCAGAATTGGATTAGTAGGCCTAGTACTTTTATAGATTATAGGTTCAATACCATTTCACCAGTAATATTATACTATATACTTATCTATATTGGAACTTACGCATTTACTCTTGCAGCAATTTTCTCCCATGCAAATTCTCTCTCTTTTGCAGCAGCCGCTGTAATGACATTTTTTAATGAAATACATGTTCAAACTCGCTGGCTCATGGCTCCATTCATGCTGCCTGAGTGAACCTACTCTGAGTTGACTGAACCAACTCAATCAACTCGGAGTAGGTTGACTCAGAGCTAAGCGCGTGCATCACTCTTCTTATATACGATCAAGTTTGAACATGTATTTAGATTTAAAAACACAGCAGCTGCTGCAAAAGAGAGAGAATTGGTGTGGGAGAACATTGCTGCTCGAGTCAATCCGTAAGCATTGACAGTGTATTAATTTTCATATTTAATCACAGGTAACCTATAATATTACTGGTGAAAACTGGAATGGTATTACACCTATAATTTCATTTAGGTGCAATGCTGCGGGCGCAAAAGTAAGTAATCCCATTCTGACCCTGCAGCACCATGATCATTAACAGGAATATAATTTCAAATTCATTTAATTCTTTTTAATGGCTCTCACTGGTTTCTGTCCAAGGAACACTACAAAAAAAGTTTAAAAAAACGTTTCAGAGCGAGTCTTACTCTTCTGACGGCTCTGCATACAGTGGCTTTACTAATACGAACCGCATCACCAATGTAAAGAAAACTACCGTTTGCAAAAAACATAATGTGACACAAAGAATCTGCTGGGATGTAAAAGCATGTCCACGATGGTGGATGTTAGTGATATGAGGACGGATAAGGTATATATATATATATATATATATATATATATATATATATATATATATATATATATATCTGATCGACTGTGAGGAAAATACCTCTCAACTCAGTTATGTGGAAATGAAAATACATCTAGTCGGGATATATATACAGTGCCTTGCAAAAGTATTCGGTCCCCTTGAACTTTTCGACCTTTTGCCACATTTCAGGTTTCAAACATAAAGATATAAAACTGTAATTTTTTGTGAAGAATCAACAACAAGTGGGACACAATCATGAAGTGGAACGAAATTTATTGGATATTTCAAACTTTAACAGATAAAAAACTGAAAAATTGGGCGTGCAAACTTATTCAGCTCCTTTACTTTCAGTGCAGCAAACTCTCTCCAGAAGTTCAGTGAGGATCTCTGAATGATCCAATGTTGACCTAAATGACTAATGATGAAAAATAGAATCCACCTGTGTGTAATCAAGTCTCCGTATAAATGCACCTGCTCTGTGATAGTCTCAGAGGTCCGTTTAAAGAGCAGAGAGCATCATGAAGAACAAGGAACACACCAGGCAGGTCTGAGATACTGTTGTGGAGAAGTTTAAAGCCGGATTTGGATACAAAAAGATTTCCCAAGCTTTAAACATCCCAAGGAGCACTGTGCAAGCGATAATATTGAAATGGAAGGTGTATCAGACCACTGCAAATCTACGAAGACCCGGCCGTCCCTCTAAACTTTCAGCTCATACAAGGAGAAGACTGATCAGAGATGCAGCCAAGAGGCCCATGATCACTCTGGATGAACTCCAGAGATCTACAGCTGAGGTGGGAGACTCTGTCCATAGGACAACAATCAGTCGTATACTGCACAAATCTGGCCTTTATGGAAGAGTGGCAAGAAGAAAGCCATTTCTTAAAGCTATCCATAAAAAGTGTCGTTTAAAGTTTGCCACAAGCCACCTGGGAGACACACCAAACATGTGGAAGAAGGTGCTCTGGTCAGATGAAACCAAAATCAAACTTTTTGGCAACAATGCAAAACGTTATGTTTGGCGTAAAAGCAACACAGCTCATCACCCTGAACACACCATCCCCACTGCCAAGTCAAAGTCCAGACCTGAATCCAATCGAGAATCTGTGGAAAGAACTGAAAACTGCTGTTCACAAACTCTCTCCATCCAACCTCACTGAGCTCCAGCTGTTTCGCAAGGAGGAATGGGCAAAAATTTCAGTCTCTTGATGTGCAAAACTGATAGAGACATACCCCAAGCGACTTACAGCTGTAATCGCAGCAAAAGGTGGCGCTACAAAGTATTAACTTAAGGGGGCTGAATAATTTTGCACGCCCAATTTTTCAGTTTTTTTATCTGTTAAAACAGTTTGAAATATCCAATAAATTTCGTTCCACTTCATGATTGTGTCCCACTTGTTGTTGATTCTTCACAAAAAATTACAGTTTTATATCTTTATGTTTGAAGCCTGAAATGTGGCAAAAGGTCGAAAAGTTCAAGGGGGACAAATACTTTCGCAAGGCACTGTATGCACAGTCTATGGTCGGGACCAAGGTTATAATCGTGAAGTGAAATAAAAAAAAACCGAGGCATTACAAAAAATGGATAACTAAACTAAAACTGTAATGTCGGTTTACAAACCTAATTAAAACTAGAATTGCAAGCAGTTACGACGAGGCCCAAGCCACCCACGCCAGTCGCCTCCGACGCCCCGGGGAGCGCACGAAAGCGGAACCCGAAAGCCAGGCGGCGGGGAGGCAAACAGGTGTGAGCCGCGACGTCTGCGGTACGTCACCGTTTCAAACGTAGCGGTCAACAGTTCACCTCCATGCATATACAGACTACCTTTAACAATTCTCTACAAGAAACTAATTTGACCACAGGGTACAGCAGAGAGAAAAGGGGGGGAGGCAGGTGTGGTGGTTGAAAGAGCAGGGGAGGTGGTCAAGTTGTTGTAAATTGTGTCATAGGCGCACTGCACGGTATTGGCGCCTATGAATGATGTTGATTTTGGACTGAAAAAGTGAGAGAAAAGAGTTGAATTTGTCCACTGTGAAGGTTGTAGAAACTTTGTCAGGTGGGTTAAGAAGTTTGTTAATTGTAAAAAAAACCAGGGGAGCACGCAAAAGTAAAAACCAAAATCTAACGGTAGGAGGCAAACATCAGTAAACATTGAGAAGTGTGAGCTGCAAGGTCTGTGGTACATTTCCCTTGCAAATATGCCATTAACATAGATTGAGAAAAAGGGCCTAAACTTGTCTACGTTGATTATAGCGCCCCCCTAATGGCCGATCTTCGCCAGATTTGGTACAGAGCCTCAGAGCGGCATGCCGAACGAGCACCACAAGTTTTGTGTTGATTGCATTTACTGTGGCAGAGATATTGCAATTGCACATTTCCCATTTAAATGCATTGAGTTATTGGCCAAAACAAATAAATGTTGCTTATAGCGCCACCTAAAAGGCCAATATTCGCCAAATTTGGTACGGAGCATCGTAGTGGGATGTTGAACAATGATTATTTGCTGATAGCATTTAATTTGGCTGAGATATAATATGTGTGTGGTAGTTAGCTAGATAAATGTGTTTGGTTGTCAAATGCGCACACTTTAACGTAGCAAAATTCTTTGAGTAACTTTTGGTCAGGCCCATCTGGAGATGCTATTTACCAGGTTTCGTGCAGATCGGTCGCACAGCCTAGGAGGAGTTCGAAAAAGTTGGTTTTGCGCATTGTGCGATATTGCGGAAAAACTTTGGAGCGGAAATGGGCCTATATCATGTGATTCAGCTTGATTCAAGGAAGACGTGGATGTACGGATTTCTAATGTCTGATGTGTAATGTGGGAGTTAAAGGCAAAAAAACATTATAGTGCCTCCTAGTGGTCCACATGTGTAATTTTTGGTAGGTGTGGTCCATGACCTATTGTCCATCTACCCTGTAAATTTAAAGTTGTTCACATTAGTGTAAGTGGTGAATCTAGACTTGGGTCCCATAGGCCACGCCCACTTTGACCCCTCAGTACCCCACTCGAGGGTTGGACTCAGGAGTGGCCCTAGATGGTACCCATCAAATTTTGTAAAAATCAGATGAGCCGTTCATGAGATATAAACTTTTTGTACTTGTAGCGCCCCCTAGTGACAGATTTTCGTAAAACGCGTGGGGGACCAGCAGAGGGTCCTCGCAAACAAGAATCGAAAGTTTGGTGTTGATAGCATTTATTTTGGCCGAGATATGGCAAAGTTGTTTTTTTCACAGTTAGCTACACAATTTTGTTTGTGCGTAATATGCGCACTTTTTATCCTATCAAAATTATATTTATTAACTTTTTGTCAGGCCTATCTGGAGATGCTACCTGCCAAATGTCGTGCCAATTGGTCGCACGGTCTAGGAGGAGATCCAAAAAGTAGGTTTTACAGAAATTGAGATTTTTCATGCTTAAAAGTCTAGGTGGAAATGGGCGTGGCCTATATCAGGAGATTCAGCTGGATCCAGGGAACGAGTGGATATGTGAATTTTTAATGTGTGATGTACGGTTTGGGAGTTATAGGGCCAAACGTGCATCTCTGCTATAGCGCCACCTAGTGGTGGAAGTTTTTGCGCCTGAGGTCCTTGCGAAGTTTCGGACAAGTCCTGAAAACGGCAACCCCCCACCATGTACGGTTTAGGCTGTAGTTGGAGTTTTAGGCGGAGAAGAAAAATTAAAATCAGTAGAAAAACAGTAGGGTTCCACAGCTCCGCTGGAGTACCGCGTTGCCTTGCATTACACGGTTCCCATGCCCCCTTGGGCTTGGAGCCCTAATAAAATAATCGAGTAAATGTCCTTAGTTTTCGTCTTTGTAGAAGTCTTTAATAGAGCAAATAACGTTATATCTTTCCGACCATGACATTTCCCGTAGAATTGTATAGTTTCCGGCTGGGAACCCAGAAATTGAATACAACATGCCCCTCGCCTGGCATCATAGCGGTACCGAAAGACGGAAGAAAGCGGCACCTATTTGATTATAACTGTGTCAGATAAAAGCAAGTGCCTTGCAGTGGAAGGTGGTAAAATATGTGGACAATTTATTACAGGGAAAAATCCCACGAATTTGAAAGTACATTTGAGAAGCGCACACAAGCTAGGAGGCTAACCTAGCTTACCTTAACAAGGTAAAGGAGAAAGCAAAGCCCCCTTTCCCTGAAACAGAAGCTAATCCCGGTACAGGGCATGGATGTATGGATACAGGGCTAGGCAGCATGACAGAGACAACAGCAGGACAGAGAACACTACAGGAAGGCTTTCACCGGCGACCCGATAGCTGCTGGTTAGTAGCTGCACATGCAGGAACACCAAAAGCGGGAGGAAGCGTGGGTTAATATGTGTATTACTGTTAATTATTTGACTGCAAATGTACAATAAATTGCAGGTTACCAGTTGCATCATTTTTACAGTAAATAATTGTGAAATGACAGCTGTATACTGTGACTTCACAGTAATTATGCCGTTGTATTGCTGTAATTTAGCAGTAGGCTGCTGTAGAATTACTGTATTTAGCTGTGAATGTTCATGTATTACTGTGTTTTAGCATAAATGATGGACCAAACAAAACTGATAAAAACAGTGATTTAACTTTTATTTTTTAGAAGAAAAATACAATTTAATAACAGGAATACAGCACTGGGTAACAGGAATAAAACACTGGGTAACAGGAATCATGGTCAGGAAAATCATGTTCCCTTATCACATGAGCATTTCCAAAACACAAACGCATGGGGCCACATTACCCTCACCCCCACTCGGGGCTCCGTGGAGCTGGCTGCCAGCCGCCGGAATAATTATAGTAACGATATTTATAGTTTGAATTTCATCACGCCACTTATATAACATGTACCCCGAGGTCTTATAAAGCTAACAATGGTGTCCGATTTCAATTTTTGTGAACATTAGGGGTTTTGTTAGCTGCGACTGTCCCTCCAATCCTATGAGTAAAGATCGCGGCTAGCTGCAGGCCCTGGAGCTCCATCAGGGCCTCTGCATTTTGTAGTCCAGTACCCCAGAAACGGTGACTTTGCGCGGGTATGGAGCGCCGTGGGCGTCCCTTCGTGATGGAGATCCAGCTAGCTCACAGCGAGCCGGGGTCTATGAAGTAGGACACGTTGAGATTCGCCTGTTTTCAGAGGCAGTTTCAAATTGTGAGATTTGCAGAGGAAAGAGGTGTCAATGGGATTTTGAGGTTCTATGTATGTCCTAGTTACTCACTAAACTGTCATTATTCAACTATGACAAGGTAAAATCGGTTTTGCATTCAATCACCCCTTTAAAGTCCTTCTGGCATTACACAATAATAAAAGTCATATTTTTTTTTTTTAAACTAAAAAGTTTTGGATCAATTTTTACTTCTTCAAACCATATGTTAAATTAAGAGTCAATGTAGATTTACATATTGCAATAATATAATCCTACAATGAATCATTGTGAAAACAAAACTTTCTAGGTGTGTTACTTTGGCCAGGTCATCATCAAAAAAGCGAATTAGTACATTCATGATTTTGTCCATATTGATATTAGCTGCTGTATTTACATTTATTAAAAACGTCGCATTGTTTAGCTTTTCATATAGCTAGACGTCTAAACTCTGGGACAAGGTTATGTTTACGTTATGTTTAAATACCTGCCATGCTAATTCCAAACTGACAGCTTTGTCAAGGCAGTTTGGGCTTCAGATAGCTTTTACACAGTGGCCATTGTTAATGACAAATCATGTTCCTCTATGAACGTGCACACACATATTGTTTATATCACGGTCGGTCAGTGAAGGCGCAGTTGCAGCGGTAGCGGTAGCTGTCATTGCCGGTAACTTACTCGTATGACTCTATGATTGGTTAAATCCAGCACTCGTGCTCCCTTCTGGCACGCGCACCTGTTTGCAGTTCACTGAATCTCTGGTACCCCCCCCTAAACATTTTCTCATTGAATCTACACGATTCACGTAGGTCACCTATTTTGGTTTCAAAACGGCAAATTTCGCCAAAAAGTGAGTGATTTTCACGTATGAAAACAAAAAAATAAGATAAGTGAGAGAGAGAGAAAGATTGAGAGAGAGAATGTGTGTGTGTATGTGTGTGTGTGTGAGTGAGTGAGTGAATGAGAGAGCGAGAGCCCCCAGCACATTTTTTAATAAGAAAATTACATTTAAAGTATTGCTGTGCACAATGGTAGACAGAGGCATAGTGGTAAAATAAGAGGTAGCTAAACTAAAAATTCTGTGGCCACGGTAAGGTTAATAAAACCTCATGCCAATTGTTTGCCTACTATAGTGGCGGAATTTCTGTCACTATCAAAATGGTATTTCAGGGACCTACAATGGTGACCACAGGGGATGGGTAATCAAAATGTGATTCTGTTTAGGGAGACATGGTCTTCAATGGCACACACAGTGTTAGATTATTTTACATAATGCTCTTACATGTCAAGATGTTGTACATCTATACAAAATGGAGTATTGTGTAGCCCACAATTTCATTGGGGATGCATGAGGATAGGGTAGCTCATTTTTTTTATGTTGACATATTCAACAATATTAATAACAGGCCTATAGTACAACAATAGGCCTACAAAAGAACAAAAACATTAACTGCAAAAGTGTCAATCAACTCCGGAAGTTGCCATTCTGGTAACTTTAGTTTAACAAAGTCATCCATATTCAATCGCTATAGGGGAGAAGAACAAAATTTGTTAAGCAAACAGCTAGTAAGCTAGCAAGTAGCCTATGCTTACTACAACATTGCTTGCAGTCAAACAGCAGACTTTAGCTCCGGTTGCTGGTTACTTACTTGATCTTGATTCATGGTGGTCTATACATAGGGTTGTAATATCCACACGTAGTCAGCGTTGCCGGATACGAGGAGCATTTTCGCTCTGATAATCCATTTAGCAACAGTGATTTCTAGCTAACTATGATTCTTGCATGCTATAAGGCTAGCGCAAGTTCAAGTATGATTGCGCTAATGCTAGCTAGTTGGCTAATGTTGTAGCATGATACTAAGATTTAACTTGATAATATTTCTAATTCTGAGGGAGTGACACATAAACAGTGCTTTTATACCCACTATGTGTGTGTCTGGGGCGAATCACGAGACAAATTAACTATGATATGAGGTATTACAACGTCTTAAAAAGATCGCTAATGCTAACCGCTAGCTCGCGCTAATTGCTGACTCATGCTGTAAGCTAGCTAGTAGTACAGCTAATAGCGAAGCATTGAAGGTGCTGTTGTTAAAGTAATGTGTGTTTAGTGTAGTTAACACACTTTTATTGTAAAAATACCACTACACTGTGTTTTAAGTGATTATGAAAAGACCACTAGCTAGCTACATGACACTAGATTACAGGAACATCGTTATATTTTCACTAAATAGATAGCTAGACAGACTGCAAAATACACTTCCATACATTGATTGGAAATTAATTAGCATCAGTGGTAGCCGTTAGAGGGGGCAGTAACGGTTGCTTTCGGCAAAGTAAAGTTATACAGGCTGTCCCGTTATGAAATAATGACTTACTAACAACTAGCGAGCTCATGTTTCTGTAGAAGACAGAGGTAGTGTTCTAAAAAATATGAAATGACAAACCTTAAGTGTTTCCAAAAGTGGTCTACCGCCTCGGAGGAAAAGAAAAAGACCGTTGGAGGGAACCCAAACTTGAATGTAACCAATCCACTGGGTTAAAATTATCACTGGTTGGGTTATTCAAATCAAGGAAGATTGAGACACAGTCCAAAACCATTAACCCAACAACTGGGTTACTGAAAGTAACCCAATATTGGTTGAATATACATAATACAGAGTTAAACAGCCTCGACCCAGTGGTTGGGTTAATAAAATAACCCAGTATTTTTTAGTGTGTATTGGTATCGGTATCGGCAATACCAGCCTGGGTATTACTTGGTATCGGATCGAATAGGAATTAAGGAAAAGAAGGATTTCACAGTAGTTTCTTGTAATTTCCCTGCCTTGCATTATTTTCACAGTAAACGTCTAAATACGGTATTATATTGTGAAATATCACAGTTAAAGCCTGTGAAGTGGTAATAATGTAATTTATTGTGAAATATTACAGTTATATCTTGTGAAATCCTGGAAATATTTTAAGGCCCTGACACACCAACCAGACGGGCCGACAGTCGGCAGAAAAGCCAGTCGGACTGATCAGTCGGGTCCCCGAGGTCCAAAAAGTGCCTCAGAACACACCGAAGAGATGTCGACTTGAGCATACGCTCTGCGCGTGCGCGAAACGTAATACGTCTCCATAGCAGCAGGCGGCGCTGCTCTGTATTGTTTCCATTAACAGTCCGATTATTTCCCAGAAAATGAAAACCAGCAGCTGATAGGACGAACGCGTCACGATCTCATATTGTACTAAAATAGTTCACCGAAACGTGTTTCTGAAAACATTTTAAGGGAGAAATAGGCCGAGCAGTTTCTGAATCTGTCTTCATTTCAGATCAACAAAGGTTAGTTTATTAGATTGTCGTCAGATTTTGAGAGGCTCATCCGCTCGCCATTTCCGGCCCTCTCTCCGACTGAACATGTTGGGTCGGCCCAAATGAAGGCCGACGGCTCCTCGGACGGACGATGGCACGGGACACACTGAACAGACTTGAGTCACCGACCTTGCCAGACGGTCCGATGACCGATTATTGGGCTGGTGTGTCTCCTCTCTTACACAACTGCGTGTGACTCAATTGACTTCAAAAAGTTCGCCACTTTACTCGAACCAAAGTTCAAAACTCCTGTTCATTTATGTCTTCTTTAGTCTGTTGGCTATTTAGGTTTTTTTCCTGGAACACGTCACTTACACATTTTGCACTTAATGCGGCGTCTTGTGTAGACTGTTTACATATTTATGACCCAATGTAGGCTACATTTTATGTAGCCTACTGTGTTATTGTTGAATACATTGTGAATACATATTTCTAAAATTGTATGATGTTTTTGTTTAGTTATTATTACACAATACGTTTTCTGACCTGTTTGAATCCCCCGACAAATAAGCCATATTACAAAAAAAGACTAAAACTAATAAAAACTAAACTAAAACTAAGCATTTTCAAAAAATAAACAAAACTAGCAAACCCTGCTTTAAAAACTCATTAAAACTAAACTGAATTTCAAAACAAAAATAAAATAAAAATTAAAACTAATGAAAAATGCAAAACTATAATAACCTTGGTCGGGACTCAATATCATCTCCCGACGTAAACTATCTGTCGGGATCGTCGACAAAAGGACATGCATTGTTTGAGAAAAAAAATGTTTTATAATCTACCATAAACCAATACGTTTTTTTATTCATGCAGATAACAGACTGCACTAAAATGTGCCTGATACAGACTGAATGAATGAATGAATGAATGAGGAAATGAAAGCACGCTGTGTCAGAGGGAGGAGACTGAGAGAAACTCAAGGTTTCTTGAAGAAAACCTGCTCCCGATTAGGTTAGGTTCACAAGCTCAGTTACCATAGTAACTGACTCTGAGGTTAAGTTACCTCTCTTTCTGAAACGGGCTGGAGCTCTCTCTCTCTCTCTGGTTTGATTAACCTCCCTTTCTGAAACAGAAAACCCAGTGTTTCCCTCATCTCAGGGTTAACAAACTCAGAGTTTTCACTAAACCTGCTTTCTGAAACAGACCCCAGAAGCCTGTAGGCCTACTACGAATCAAGATCAACATGCCCTGGATTTCTTTCAGTTACCCGGCTTCACTAACCCTAACAACCGCGGTCCTACATAAGCTGTGTCACGACGGTGGTTAACAACTAGTTCAATCAACCCAGGTTTTCCCAATTGAGCGGCACGCGCGTTCACATAAAAGAGGCGGTGTTTGCACAGCACGACCAATCACAAACATCTACCAGAGCCACATATTTTATATAAGAAGAGCAAATTATAATTCTACATGAATATGAAGAACACAGACACGGTTTTGCAGGCAAAACGCAATACAGTCGCTGCTTCCTAAAACAGGAGGAAATCTGGCAAGTGTTGATTGGTCAGTAGGCGGTGCTTTTACACCAGTTGATCTCTAATCTCCAACATAACCTGCTCCCGACCAGGTTACGCGTTCAGCATAAGTTACGACAGCGATTGAATCCGGTAACAAGTGATCCACCGTCGTGGTACAGAAAACCCTGGGTTGAATCTTAAGTTACCTCGTTAATGCCAAATCTTGCTTCGTAGTACAGGCCTCTGGACAGGTAGGTAAAGTCAAGATTGGTTGTTGTAAATGCATGCACACTTGAGCCCTCGTGCCAATAAAAAGTCATTCTTTTCCAAAGTTATCCCATGACAGCGAACCTACAAAGTTGTGGTAACTATACTGGTTGTACTGACTAAGATAGTTATTATTGAGCTAGGTTACTAGCAGCTAACAGCTAGCTTTGAAGTGCATCCAACATTCATGACAGTTACGGAAACATGGGGGGGGGGGAGGAGCGAGCTTGCTCTGTTTCATAGTCTCATAGTGCACCTTTAACTCTTATTTTGTTTTTTGTTCTTAATGGGAATTCAAAAAGTTCAACAGGTATTAAGGGAAATTTCACAGTTCAAAGTGTTTTCATTGTTGATTTGTTTAACTGTTTCACTGTTTTTTAAGTTCAATAAATGCAACATCTTTCCGAAAGTCAATGAGTAATTATGTTTTGTCATTTCAATATTGACCAAAATATTTGTGATTTAAATTTTTTCCATAATCGAGCAGCCCTAAGTACATATTTATAAGTCCAGATGTATTTTTTTTCAGGTGACTTTTATTTCATGATGTCTTCTTCTCCGTTTATTCCCACTTCTTATTCACACAGCCTCCGACCAAAGCAGGATTAGGCTGGATAGCCACAGCCATCAGTGCTCCCTGTCCCCGCCTCTCTCCGTCTCTCCACCGCTGAGACAACTTTGCTGTGAAGAGAGCAGATACCAGCTCTGGATATGGACTTTCAGTTCACGGCTGTAGCAACTCAAATTCAGCCAGTGCAAACCCCAGTGCCGGGGCCAGTTTCACAGTGCGCTGCACAACGCCGGATGTCCCTCATTTTGGCCGGATGTCCGTCACCTTCCACTTTCTTTGTGTGGCACTCTTAATTATACTAATTTTTTTTTTCAGGACACATATCATAGGCATATTTATTTATGTATTTATTCATTTATTTAATATTAACTAAAACGGCATTCCATAGGAAAAAGAGTCATCCTCAACATTTGTTGTGTTATGGTTTCAGAATCAATGATGAAGATAGATGGGGAGCAATTTGATATAAATAGGATGTAGGCTATACAGGATGAACTTTAGCTTGGCAACTATCGTGTTTTTCCCAAATGATGTGGCCTAAAGATTTTGAGGCATTCTATTATCAAGGATGGGCTGAGCCCAGAGTTTGGGCTGAGGCCTGAATGCTTGGTACGTATGGCTCCACCCCTGAAATTCACACTGTCAATAGTTTTTTTTCCTTTTTTTTCTTCTTTTTATTATTATTGTAAGTCAACAAGTCACAATCACAATGGGATTGTGCAACTGTTGAAAAGTGTTGGCAGCTCTGAGGTAGGGACACAATAAAAACATAACAAATAAAGAAAAATAAAAGATACTGGGGGTCTTTTTAATCAAGTACAGAATGTAAGTCCAACAAAGAAAAGAGTCTCTTGGCGTTTTCCTTAGTCATACATTAAAAAGATGTAAGTTAATTTTTCCAACCGTAGATGTGGAGTTTGACCTTTAAGTACTTGACTTACTTACTTTAAGTACCTATGAATAAAATGTTTACAATGTTCAATCAAGTTATTTATACAGAACTCTAAAAATAAAATTCCTTTAAAAGTGTTCCAGTTTTTAATTGACATTTCATTTAACGGGTGCAGCAGTATAACTTTACATTGAAGCCAGCTTTGAAAAGACAGCCAAACATTTTTAATCGGTTCACACTGAAAGAAAATATGTTCAACCGTCTCAATATCGCTTTCACAGAATACACACGAGTTATTATCCCAATTGAATTTTACATGTTAGAAATGATTATTTATCATTTTATATTTTAAATGTCACTTCTTTGGCTTTTGGTGGGATAGGATAGGATAAGTATCGTTTCCTAATCTTTCTTGCTTCTTTCTCACAAAGCCATATCTCGCTTTCGATTTGAGTTTGTTTGACAGAAGCATCGGCGCAAAATAACGTTGGAGACATTACTTTTTTTTTTTTACTTAATAACGGATGAGATTTAAAATGTATCAAAGTACAGTACTTCAAACAAAACATACTTGAGTAAAAGTAAAATGACAGATTTGAAAAACTACTTTAAAAAGTAGGCATGAATTCAGTTACAGTATCGCGAGTAATTGTAATTTGTTCATTTGCACGTCTGATAAAAAAAACTTCTAATAAACTTTGTCAATAGGGTACCAAACACAAATATAATCCCCTGCGCCACTGACCTGTAGTGACGTGTTGCGTGCCGCTGCGTGCTCCACTCTGGATCCGTTTGACGCTTCCAGCAGGTAGCTCTATCCCTCTATTATGTCTAACAGCACCGAATGATGACGGAGCCACCGCACATTTAGCGAATACGGGTCGAACACATCTGAGCAATAACGTCACACAACCAGCTGCTACCAACATCTCGCAGCACATACACGTATAGGCAAACCTCTTGTAAACATGGATGTAGGATTCATTAAAAGACAGTAAAAGAAAGGTAGGCAATCCAGACCGCTTGTATCAAACAGGAAGAACCGCGACTTCTTCTTCGAATTAAATTTAGTAACACAACAGGCGCGCACCGCCATCTACTGTAGGGCTATATATTGCACTTTGATTAAATTCTAGTCAAAGGGGCTTTATTGGCATTGGAAATGACATTGCCAAAGCAAGCGTGAAATAAAAACAAAAATGTACATAGTACAGATAGTAAAGATCTAGACTAGCTCTCTAACATAGCAACACTGTGGTCAACTAGGCCTATACAAATGAAAATAGATAAAGTTTAACTAATACATACAAATAGGCCTATATACTGTAACTGATAAACACACAGTAAAGTAAAGATAACTTAAGATAAAAATAGAAAAGTGTAGACATTTAAAACATATAAATACAAATAAGTAAGAACTGTGTAAACTAAAACATTTTCAAGGTATTTCGAGGTGTTCTGTATGTATAGGCTATAAGGGGTGAAAAAAAATGTTGCAACAATTTTTAAAATTGATTATTTTTCCTAGAATCAATATTTTTTATTAATGTTTTTACCAATGTTTCACCTAAATATTTTCTGCTGACATCATAGATCATATCCGTTTTCAGCAAAACAGTGCAAAAACAGAAAATGCAGAAAATCAATGTTATGTAAATAAATAATGTCAGACTGACTGACTGACTGACTGACTGACTGACTGACATGTGATGTACTTTCTTTTTAGAAAACAATTAGTCTTTAGAAATGTCTCATGATATATTGTCTCTAGAAGAGTATTATTCAACTTTGTTTTTGTTAAATAAAGAAAAGAAAATCGCAATACTCAATACTATCAAATCGCAATACTTCTAGAATCGCAATAAATGAAAATCGCAATACAAATTGAATCGGCACCCATGTATCGGGAAAGAATTGAATCAAAAGAAAAGCACATTGTCCTAGCCCTAGTATGTACAGTGTGTCTATTTACGGAGATCGGCACAGATGGTCAGTGCAGGAATACAGAGATGACTGACAGTCTTCATGGTGGTTTTATTCCTTTGGACATCCTTTTCTTGTCAAATCAGCTCACATGTTGCAGCTGTGTTTGCACATTGCTGTATTTAACTCAGCAGGTGTGGAGGTTTATTGGTATTAGTCATGTTTCAAAACCTTTTTTGGGTGTTTGTATTGTGTGGAAAATAAATATCTCTGATATCTTGGAACTGTTGGCAGGTAGTTTCCACCTTATGTTGTCTGTTCTCTTTAGGAAGCCAGGGGTGCCTGTGGCAGCCTATCTCGATGGCGAGGCTGTGCTCACTGAGCCTGTACAGAGTCAAGGATTTCCTTAGTTTTGGATTGGTCACAGTGCTCAGGTATTCTGCCACTGTGTATTCTCTGTTTAGGACCAAATAAAATTGCAATTATTGCAGACCTCACAACCATAAACAGAAAAAAGGTTCTATAACCGAGTCCAAAAAACAAAAGTAATCTTCACAGAAAAGAAGATTAGAGAAAATACTCAATTGAAACTGTATGTAAATAAGGGAAAGACAGTTGGGACATGTTGGTATTTAGGAGTATATTTTGACTTCAGATTATCATGGAGAGATCAAATTAAAAATATTGTGGATAAGTGTAAAAAAGGGTTGGACTGGGGAGTCGGTATTGCATCCTTGAAATATGTAGCTCCAATTAAATTAGCTCTAGAATAAGGTATATTTATAAGAGTGTAGTTAATAGATTTGCATCAAAAACTGTATTTGGAGGATTATATGTGTATAGGAGCAGTAAAAACTTCACCTGTGTGTGTGCCCTACAAATTGAGACAGGAGAAAGGCCACTGTGTTTATGCAGAAAGCAGCTCCTATACTATTGGATTAATTTGAGAGGTCATGGAGATAGTCACCCAGCCCAAAAAAGTGTTACATGCCTTTTAATGGCTTTAACAAAACAAAATAAAACAAACCAAGTCTAGTCGGTAGTGATTCAGTCTCTGCTCTGTATAGTCGCTGTAGGAGTTAACTAACACCAGAAGATGGCGGTAATCCATCGCTAAGAATGCCAGCTGCCGGTAAACCTCAAAGAAAAAGAAGAAGAAGAAGACAGGATGCACACGTTTTCATTTCCCGGGGTCAGCAGTGTCTTCCGTCTTCACGCAGTACTTACCTTACTTTTTATATAGTCTATGGTACTTACCCATGCTTCACGCTGCCAGACCGTAAACACAGGTTACCATCAGTTTAACAGAAGAATTGGCGATGTGGTGGTGTTTTTGTTGAGGTAAGTAACCACATGTCACGTTAAAGCTGTCTGTTTTTGTTTGACATAAACTACTGGGTGCGTGCGTGCGTGCGTGTGTGAGAGAGAGAGAGAGAGAGAGAGAGAGAGAGAGAGAGAGAGAGAGAGAGAGAGAGAGAGAGAGAGAGAGAGAGAGAGAGAGAGAGAGAGAGAGAGAGAGTGAGAAGGTTAGTTATTGGTTAAAACAGGGATGTCCAAACTTTTTTCACCAGGGGCCACATACAGAAAAATATACGAAAGGGCTGAGCCACTGAGTAGGGGTGAGATTCTCAAAACAGCCTCAGATTGCTTCAGTCAGGGTGGTGATCCCCTTCACAGCCCTGTATAAAGGGGGAAACATAAGGGGATGTGTATATTTTAGGCTTGCTATGCAAATAAGTTATTGGGCTTGTTAACACACCAACTATGAAAATATGATCAACTTTAATTGAGTGAATTAATTAAGTAATTGTGCTTATTAACACATAATTACTGTGTATTCTATTTGTAACTTACCTATAATGGGAGCAGCATTGCACTCAGTGGAAGCAGTGATACTGCGCTTTGGACTGAAGGATGGCAAGTCAAGAGTAAGTTTGGTGGTTGAGATGCGAAGGACATCACAGAGATGGCTGTCGGTCATTCTGGTTCTCAATCTGCTTTTGTTCAGAGTTTACACAGAAAATGTTTGCTGATGAGCCGAACAGACTCATTCTTTTTGCCTTTAAAAAAGCCAGGTCTGCTAACCACAGATCAACCTCAGCTCATGAAGAGGCCGGTCCTTCTCTTTCAAAAACTGGTCGATTTCTGATCTCAGGGGAAAAAAACGCTGCAGCACACATCAGAACGGTAGACTACGTCCCAGTATTCAGCATCAACATCAGATAGAAAAGCTTGGAATTGTCTGTGGTAGAGCCCTCGTGCTCGAATTATGTTGACAGTTTTCACAACGGTGTTCATCACATTTCCAAGCTGGACTGTCTTGGCACAGAGGGCTTGCACCTTGGAGCACACCATAGAGGCCATTCCTTTGCGCTCAGCTGTCATTGCTGGAGCCCCATCTGTTGTAACTCCACACAGTTTGTCCCATTTAAGTACCATCTTGTCAATTGCATTTGACACAGCTTCAAAAATGTCCTTACCCGTTGTTGTGCCCTTTAGACTCCTAAGATCAAGCAGCTCCTCCGTAATGCAAAAGTTATTGTCAACTCCCCACAAAAAAATGAAAAGCTGTGTCTGTTGCATCGGTGCTCTCATCACATGCAGTTGAGTAAAAATCAAAATCACAAACTTTATCTGGCACTTGATGCTTTAAATTAGCTGACAAGTCTTCGATTCGCCGCACAACTGTGTTTCTGGACAGGCTCACGTTGTTGAATTCCTGAATTTTCTCCGGACACATTATTCCTGCGACTTTAGTGAGGCACTGTTTTATGATGTTACCATCTGAGAAAGGTTTTCCGTGTTGGGCAATGAGTTGAGCTACCTCATAACTGGCTATTTTGGCATTTTCTTGTGTTTTGTTAGCACGAAAAAATACTGTTGTTGAGCTAGCAGGCTAGCTGCCATTTGCTTAACTTTCTGTTCTCTCTCAGCACCAGTGTAGGACGTGTAGTTTGGATGCTTGGTTTCATAGTGTCGTTGTACATTAGTCTTTCATCACTGCGACTGTTTCATTGCAAATCAGACACACTTCCCCTTGACTTCACTGAAGAAATATTCATTTTCCCACCGTGTCTGAAATCTCCTGCACTCACTTGCTATTTTTCGTTTCTTCGGTTCTGCCATTTTTGGGTCACTTTTTTCAAGTTTTTCTTTGACTGCTCTTGTTTTGTGGCGAGGCTGTCTTGTTCAAGACACTAGCTCCCCCTAGTGTTAAATCTAAGAAGTACAATACAGTGAAGCACAAATTTCATGTGTGGGCTATATGCCATTTTATTTTTAGAATTTGCTACGGGCCAATTAAAAATGGACCGTAGTTTGGACACCCCTGGGTTAAAAGAACATTTGGTGTAACGTCATGATCGTGGTAACGTTAGGTCACTTGTGACAATTAGTTTTCCTCATATTTTACAGTTGCCATAGCGGTATACGTAAAGTTTAGTGTCCCAAATTCCCCATGCAATGTCCTTAACCCTTGTGTTGTCCTTCGGGTCACCGGACCCGTTCAGTTTGACGTTTTGTATTGCCCTGGTGTTGAGCTACGGGGTCGGAGGGACATCACGTAGTATGCGAGGGTCACCGGGGGGCTGTACTATGTGATGTCATTTCACATGAACCGGGGGAGGGGGGTACCCCGAAGCTCAATGCCAAGCCAGTACAAAACGGGTCCGGTGACCCGAAGGACAACACGAGGGTTAATTAATTATGAACCTGCTAAACCACCTGTGCTACCCTAACCCTAACCAGAGATGTGCAATCAGGGTAGGCAAGCTAGGCACTGCCTATCCTGCCAAAAGCCAAACATAAAAATGTTTATTAAATCATTTTATTTAATAAACTTGTATTTGTATTTTTAATGTTTATTCTTGTTATTTATATATGAAATATGTGTGTTATTCCAATTGTTTAGACGTTAAGATGAGAAATGTAGCAGTTACGCATAATCAAATACAAAAGAAAGGGAGAAATGGTAGAATAAGTGCTTTTACTGTCCATTCATTGCGGACAAGCGAAAAACCGATGTTGCTCATGCGCACTTCGATCCCGTATTCTTCAGCATGTACGGCAAAAAGGAAAACTTTGCTGTGCCTTTGCACGTAAATGTATTATGCCAGTAATCATCTCCGTAACATATTGAACATGGACCAATTAAAATCAAGATATTACTGGACATTTGCGCAGTTAACGTCATTACACCAGCTACATTTTAAGCGTAATCCCCGCGAAATTCAAAGTCAAAAAATGACAGCAGCGGTGTCCGCCGATATCAGAGTTGAGGAATTTCTCCAAGCTCGATTTTAATAAAAAAAAAAAAAAAGGAATTAATAGCAAGAAGGAGGTCTCTGCCAGCCTTAGATGGACTACTGCAGCAATCGTTTCAAACAGACTGGTATGGAAGTTTAGCTTGGCTATGTGGCTGTGCAACAGTCAGCGGCTGTACTGTACCCTTGCGTTGCTGGATGTGCTAGCTAGCTGAGAAAGACGAGAGGTTAAAACGAGTTTTACAACGCTGTGATCGACGTCTTCACGAGGAAAGAGCGGCGGATGGATTTTATGTACAAGTAATCTACGGATTGGTGTGTCAGAAACTATTTTGGGCTTAATATTGAATTGATAAGTGTGGTTGAATTAATGCCAACTGCAGCCTTCATATTCAATTGAGCAGTGTGTGCTTTCATTGTTGCTGACTGACAAACATAATTGGCCGCTGTGCAATAATTGAGGATATGGTTGCATTCTGATGCTGAACTGTGTGTGTCTGTGTTTCTGTGTGTGTGTTACACAATATGTCATCCTGATTGAAAATGTCTTTATCAACCGTGCCTGTGCCGAGTTTACTGTTTTGACGTATTAGCCTAAACAATAAATCAGGTAATCTGGTTTTCATAACTCACCATGCGTTCATGGACATCGGAAAAACGTTTTTCCGAGTGAAAACATAATCATTCACGTCCCTTCCTGTGGGAATCAGAGGTGGGAAACTCGGGCCAGATTTTGCTAACTGAGTTTCCCAGTTGGTGACGCGTTGTTGACAACTGACGTTTGATGTAGGCGAATTTGGTTCACTGAACATATTTCAATGACAATAAACTTATTTATTGTGGACAAATTCCTCTGCTGAGAAACCTACACAGACATAACATGTTTCAAATTATTCATAAATAGGCCTATGTATAAAAAAACAACACCTTATCCGTGTCCTTTCCCGTTCGTTGTCCTGCAGATAACACAAACACTTGACGATGTGCTGTTTGTATGCTCGCACAAGAAAACAGCAGCAAATTATTGTGGCCTCTATGTTTTCACCAGGTTTTCACACACCTGATGCTCTAGGCTACGGCCAACAGTTGGTAGCAGTCATGCAACAAGTTGTTATGCCAAACGCCAATATAACAGAAGAAGAAGAGCATCCCGACATGTGAACGCTGGTAGTCGGAAAAACAACGTAACTGATTACGTTGTTTTTCCGACTACCAGCGTTCACATGTCGGGATGCTCTTCTTCTTCTGTATATTGGCGTGTATAGGGGCCGGTCCCTGTCATTCCGAGGTGGCATGAACGCCATCAGTGCCTAGCCTCTTGCTGACATCACCGCACGTCACTGACCTTAACCTGTCTCAAATAAGACTCTAACCTTAACTAGGGGTGGAACGGTACGTGTATTCGTATTGAACCGAAACGGTATGGGCGTCTCGGTTCGGTAGGCCTACATGAATTTACACGGAGAATACACGGTATAAAAATAAATAAAACTTGCGTGCAAATTAATTAATGTAGGCTAATGCGGAACTATACTGTTAGACATGCGGTTCTTTAGTTTTCTTAGGGACACCTATGGCGCGCCTTCATGCCACCTCGGAATGACAGGGACCGCCCCGTGATTACGTTGTTTTTCCGACTACCAGCGTTCACATGGTTAGGATGGTCGGGATGCGTGTTCTTCTTCTTCTTCTGTTATATTGGCGTTTGGCATAACAACTTGTTGCATGACTGCTACCAACTGTTGGCCGTAGCCTAGAGCATCAGGTGTGTGAAAACATGGAAGCCACAATAATTTGCTGCTGTTTTCTTATGCAAGCATACAAACAGCACATCGTCAGGTGTTTGTGTTATCTGCAGGACAACGAACGGGAAAGGACACGGATAAGGTGTTGTTTTTTTGTTTTTTTTATATAGCCTACATAGGCCTAGGCCTATGTAGGCTATGAATAATTTGAAACATGTTAGGCTATGTCTGTGTAGGTTTCTCAGCAGAGACGTTTGTCCACAATAAATAAGTTTATTGTCACTGAAATATGTTCAGTGAACCAAATTTGCCTACATCAAACGTCAGTTGTCAACAACGCGTTACCAACTGGGAAACTCGGTTAGCAAAATCTGGCCCGAGTTTCCCCCTTCTGTGGACATACAGCAGGAAGGAACATCTTCTGAACATCTTAACAGTCTACGTTTTACGTAACGAGCCAGGGGGTTACTAAAGGAAAATAAAACCAAAACAAAGCAAAAAACTTCATACAAATATTTTGTAAAGCTTACATAGGTCATATGATCTAACAGCTTTTTTGTTTGTACAGGTAGAAATGAAAAATATGTATTGTTTAATATTGGTAGCCAGCTCCAAAAAGCTTGGCTTCTTTTTCAAAAACTTTGACTTATGTAAATAAAATTTGGTTAAAATAATTATCAAATTTATCACATAATACTCTGAATAAAGCTTTCTATCATATTGAGTGAATCCAAACAATACATTTTCCCAAAGTAATGTGAATTGAGGGTAAATGTGAACATAACATATACAGTGAGGAAAATAAGTATTTGAACACCCTGCTATTTTGCAAGTTCTCCCACTTGGAAATCATGGAGGGGTCTGAAATTGTCATCGTAGGTGCATGTCCACTGTGAGAGACATAATCTAAAAACAAAAATCCAGAAATCACAATGTATGATTTTTTAACTATTTATTTGTATGATACAGCTGCAAATAAGTATTTGAACACCTGTCTATCAGCTAGAATTCTGACCCTCAAAGACCTGTTAGTCTGCCTTTAAAATGTCCACCTCCACTCCATTTATTATCCTAAATTAGATGCACTTGTTTGAGGTCGTTAGCTGCATAAAGACACCTGTCCACCCCATACAATCAGTAAGAATCCAACTACTAACATGGACAAGACCAAAGACACTAGAGACAAAATTGTACACCTCCACAAGGCTGGAAAGGGCTACGGGGAAATTGCCAAGCAGCTTGGTGAAAAAAGGTCCACTGTTGGAGCAATCATTAGAAAATGGAAGAAGCTAAACATGACTGTCAATCTCCCTCGGACTGGGGCTCCATGCAATATCTCACCTCGTTGGGTCTCAATGATCCTAAGAAAGGTGAGAAATCAGCCCAGGACTACACGGGAGGAGCTGGTCAATGACCTGAAAAGAGCTGGGACCACCGTTTCCAAGGTTACTGTTGGTAATACACTAAGACGTCATGGTTTGAAATCATGCATGGCACGGAAGGTTCCCCTGCTTAAACCAGCACATGTCAAGGCCCGTCTTAAGTTTGCCAATGACCATTTGGATGATCCAGAGGAGTC
This sequence comes from Zingel zingel, assembly GCA_023566125.1. Taxonomy (NCBI): domain Eukaryota; kingdom Metazoa; phylum Chordata; class Actinopteri; order Perciformes; family Percidae; genus Zingel; species Zingel zingel. The sequence continues at coordinate 6,498,955 of CM042326.1, read as the reverse complement.
ATGGGAGAAAGTCATGTGGTCAGATGAGACCAAATAGAACTTTTTGGTCATAATTCCACTAACCGTGTTTGGAGGAAGAAGAATGATGAGTACCATCCCAAGAACACCATCCCTACTGTGAAGCATGGGGGTGGTAGCATCATGCTTTGGGGGTGTTTTTCTGCACATGGGACAGGGCGACTGCACTGTATTAAGGAGAGGATGACCGGGGCCATGTATTGCGAGATTTTGGGGAACAACCTCCTTCCCTCAGTTAGAGCATTGAAGATGGGTCGAGGCTGGGTCTTCCAACATGACAATGACCCGAAGCACACAGCCAGGATAACCAAGGAGTGGCTCTGTAAGAAGCATATCAAGGTTCTGGCGTGGCCTAGCCAGTCTCCAGACCTAAACCCAATAGAGAATCTTTGGAGGGAGCTCAAACTCCGTGTTTCTCAGCGACAGCAGAAACCTGACTGATCTAGAGAAGATCTGTGTGGAGGAGTGGGCCAAACTCCCTCCTGCAGTGTGTGCAAACCTGCTGAAAAACTACAGGAAACGTTTGACCTCTGTAATTGCAAACAAAGGCTACTGTACCAAATATTAACATTGATTTTCTCAGGTGTTCAAATACTTATTTGCAGCTGTATCATACAAATAAATAGTTAAAAAATCATACATTGTGATTTCTGGATTTTTGTTTTTAGATTATGTCTCTCACAGTGGACATGCACCTACGATGACAATTTCAGACCCCTCCATGATTTCCAAGTGGGAGAACCTGCAAAATAGCAGGGTGTTCAAATACTTATTTTCCTCACTGTATGTTGTGCAGTTATATTTGGTTGCATATCAGACTATCCTGTTGCTAAACCAAAATCGTTGTGCTGCTAACTTCTGAATCCAGAGGATATTATGCGATATGCACTTGTGATGACTGTTTGATTTGTTCTTGTTTGGTGTTTTCTTTTGTACATGTACATCTGTCTTTTATGTAGCCTAACTGTTTTGTTCAACCTGTGTGTACATTCCTCAACAGATGGATGCAAAATGAATTTCAGTGTAAACTGACATTAATAACTGAGTTATCGTATTTAGGCAGATTCATGCTGTGATTACATTCCTCATTTTAGTCTCTCTTTTGTTGTGAATGTCTATCTCGCTGCAGTCTCACATAAGCACCGACATGAAGAACAGAAGTGGTGGCTGTCTGGACAGTCGTCTCAGACAGAGAGTGGAGCAGGTACAAATCCATGTCCTCATTCTCCTGGGGCTGTATGTCATGAGTTCAGTGGTATTAATGTAAGAAATAAGCCTAGAAGATTGTCTAATCTCACAATTCAGTAAAAACAGATAAGTAGTTTCTACCTTACTGTACTGCATCATCTCTGTACACACACACATACACACACCTGAGTTTCCGTTGTCTGGTAATTACCGGTCTTTGACTGAAAGAAAATTCCTATTGTCTCCGGTCAGAATGACCAGTGGAAATAATTGCCTTTGCACTATTTTAATTGTGTTAAAATAGGCTACAGTGATTTTCATATCTTTAGTTCTATTAAAACAATGAAAAATCATGTTTTAAAAAATGACTGTAGACTGCAGCCTATGCAATAAAGGAAAACACCAGCTCTGATTAAATGCAGTAGTATACCGTAGGTTTACAAACTACAAACGGCGACAAGCAAGTGGGAAAGTCAAAGCCCAAGCCGTGGCGAAACAGGGAAATATTGCAAATAGCCTACATAAAACACAGTTGTTTTGGCTTCTCTGCCTGTAGCAAGTAGACATTTCAATAAAAATAGTATAGGCCAAAATCCACATGCCTTGATCATATAATTCATTATATAGCCTGCCTATCAATAGGTTTTAAGCACAATAAACACGGAAAATATTTGACCGAACTTTTTCCCATTTTGACCGGTAAAATGAAACCTTACAGGTCACATGACCGGCACCAATTTTTTCTAGCAGAAACACTGACACACAAGCAAAGTTATAATAGCAATAATAAAATGAATGTATACAGCATTTATCTCAACCCCTAACTAAACAGGAGACAAGGATAAATGGTCTAAATCTTAAAGGATGGGACAGTATGGTAACCGTCCTGCCAACAGAGGACATCATGAGGGAGACAAAAGCAGTGATATCACATAAATGTAACGCCCTGGCCTGGGTCTGCTCTTGTTCTGGCATAAATTTCATGCGATGTGATTAGAGACTGGGTCTGAATTTCTTTTGTTGGTGTCCGTCATCCTCTCCCTGTTTGATGTTGAATTCTGTCTTCAGTATTTGGCGACCTGCACCAGTGAATATGTGGACCTTTCAGCCATGGCCCTGGAACTTCAAAAACTGTACAGGCAAGTGCATCAGACTCAAACTCAGTCAAAGGTGGTGACTGTGCCTAACGTTGCTTCAATCTGTCCTACACCAAGGACATTTCCTGTAGTCAGGAAATCATCCAATAAGTTGTATGTTTATCAAAATATATATTAAAATGTATAGTTAATGTACTCTTTCTTTTACGATGTTCACTTACATTACCGTACCCTCATTGATATGCATGAGGTGAAACCCTACAAATGAGAATACAGTTGAACCAACACCTCTCAAAAAGAGCTAGGACAAAAACTGCATAAAAAGCAACTCCATAACAGTGAGTTATTGCAAGGCTGTTGGATAAGACTGCATTTGTTTAAACTAACCTGGACACTGAGTGTGCATTGATGTGCATGTCTGCAAATTAAAAGTGTTTGGTTTATATTATATCTTTAGAATGGAGTATGGCAGAAGAAACAGGACAGCCTTCAGGATTCAAGTAGAGAAAGGTAAGGCTGAGGCAAACGTAGCTTGATGCCATTTTATGCTGCAATAGTAGTTTGGCTTCCATGTGTTTTCAGGGTGATTATTTTAAACTGTAAATTCACACTGGAGTCCATTCTAATGGACAGGGGGACAGGACAAGGGTGACGATGAGAGTTTTGATTTGGTTTAAGTCATGATAATGGAATTAATGTCATGTTTTCAGAGAAAATTCCTTATGTCAAGATAAAATACATATTCTTTAATCTGATTACACACATGACCTCTGCAGCCCCTGTGTACCGTCCAATCCATTCCAGTGATCAAACTCTTCTTTTGGAATATGAACTGTATGGGGTTCTGATTTGTCTTTTCCATCTGCCTCTCCTAGTGTACGAAGCAATCATGAAGGAGTCTGGGCTGAATGATCTGGAGAGCAAACACTTGGCTAAGAGAGCCAAGCACAGCCACAATGACACCGGGTAAAGGACGCTCTCTGCTTACTGCCTGGTTTCGACCAGTAAGATTGTCTTACCCCTCAGGGCTCTAAGTATACAGTGAGGAAAATAAGTATTTGAACACCCTGCTATTTTGCAGGTTCTCCCACTTGGAAATCATGGAGGTGTCTGAAATTGTCATCGTAGGTGCATGTCCACTGTGAGAGACATAATCTAAAAAAAAAATCCAGAAATCACAATGTATGATTTTTTAACTATTTATTTGTATGATACAGCTGCAAATAAGTATTTGAACACCTGAGAAAATCAATGTTAATATTTGGTACAGTAGCCTTTGTTTGCAATTACAGAGGTCAAACGTTTCCTGTAGTTTTTCACCAGGTTTACACACTGCAGGAGGGAGTTTGGCCCACTCCTCCACACAGATCTTCTCTAGATCAGTCAGGTTTCTGGGCTGTCGCTGAGAAACACGGAGTTTGAGCTCCCTCCAAAGATTCTCTATTGGGTTTAGGTCTGGAGACTGGCTAGGCCACGCCAGAACCTTGATATGCTTCTTACAGAGCCACTCCTTGGTTATCCTGGCTGTGTGCTTCGGGTCATTGTCATGTTGGAAGACCCAGCCTCGACCCATCTTCAATGCTCTAACTGAGGGAAGGAGGTTGTTCCCCAAAATCTCGCAATACATGGCCCCGGTCATCCTCTCCTTAATACAGTGCAGTCGCCCTGTCCCTTGTGCAGAAAAACACCCCCAAAGCATGATGCTACCACCCCCATGCTTCACAGTAGGGATGGTGTTCTTGGGATGGTACTCATCATTCTTCTTCCTCCAAACACGGTTAGCGGAATTATGACCAAAAAGTTCTATTTTGGTCTCATCTGACCACATGACTTTCTCCCATGACTCCTCTGGATCATCCAAATGATCATTGGCAAACTTAAGACGGGCCTTGACATGTGCTGGTTTAAGCAGGGGAACCTTCCGTGCCATGCATGATTTCAAACCATGACGTCTTAGTGTATTACCAACAGTAACCTTGGAAACGGTGGTCCCAGTTCTTTTCAGGTCATTGACCAGCTCCTCCCGTGTAGTCCTAGGCTGATTTCTCCCGTTTCTTAGGATCATTGAGACCCCACGAGGTGAGATCTTGCATGGAGCCCCAGTCCGAGGGAGATTGACAGTCATGTTTAGCTTCTTCCATTTTCTAATGATTGCTCCAACAGTGGACCTTTTTTCACCAAGCTGCTTGGCAATTTCCCCGTAGTCCTTTCCAGCCTTGTGGAGATGTACAATTTTGTCTCTAGTGTCTTTGGACAGCTCTTTGGTCTTGGCCATGTTAGTAGTTGGATTCTTACTGATTGTATGGGGTGGACATGTGTCTTTATGCAGCTAACGACCTCAAACAAGTGCATCTAATTTAGGATAATAAATGGAGTGGAGGTGGACATTTTAAAGGCAGACTAACAGGTCTTTGAGGGTCAGAATTCTAGCTGATAGACAGGTGTTCAAATACTTATTTGCAGCTGTATCATACAAATAAATAGTTAAAAATCATACATTGTGATTTCTGGATTTTTTTTTTTTAGATTATGTCCTCTCACAGTGGACATGCACCTACGATGACAATTTCAGACCCCTCCATGATTTCCAAGTGGGAGAACTTGCAAAATAGCAGGGTGTTCAAATACTTATTTTCCTCACTGTATGTACTCAAATTTTAAATGTGCAACTAATGCCATACAAAACTGTGTGTTCACAGGGATGGCAGCAGCAGCAGCTCACAGGAGTCCTCTGACAGTGATGACCCCATTCTGGAGAACACTGTAAGAAATAATGTAAAGGTTAATCTGAGGAATTATAGTTGAAGCATGTTGGTCGTAGAGTTTTGACTGGGGGTAGCTTATATTTAGATCTGCAAAGATAAATTGTTTAGTTGTTCTAATAAACTCAACTATTTAATTAATTGGCAGTTATTTTTAAACCGGTTTAAGTAACTTAAAGTGGCTATATGTAACTCCTGGACTAAACGCACAGAGATGAAATTGACATCATCCACTCATCTGACTCTGGGCTAGATGGCTGCCGAGCACATTTCCCAAATGTTCGGCTGCTCCATGAAATCAGAATCGGAAAAGGTTTTATTGCCATGATAAGTACACTTATGTGGAATTTGCCTTGGTGAAAGGTGCATACATGAACAAACAAACAATCAAACATATTAGACATTAATATAAAATAATCAATAAATACAGAAAAACTAATTTATACATACAAAGTAACTGTTGCATAAGAAGAAAAAAAGATCTACATAGCACTTTTTGACAGTGAGATCTAACCATTCCTTGTTGCTGCTTTTTGCCTTCCACAGCCCACCAACCACATGAACAGCTCTCTTACATCCTTGTACCGGAAGGGCCACCCTGACTCTGGCACCTGCTCACCCAGGAGAGATCAGCCTGCTGCCAGCAGTCCTGCCAGCACAGCCAACCTCCCTCCCAGTGCAGGGACGCTGGTCTCCACAGGAGGCTGGTTCATCGACCGAGGCAGAGGCCCCGAGAAGAGCAGCATTCTCATCGACCTGTGTGAAGAGGAGCCAACGAATACAATGTCCAATGTATGTTCCACAGTGTTACAGTGGAACCCTTTGCCTGGATTTTCTCACCATAAGCATTCATCCTCACTTATTCCCACTGAGGGAGGATATTTATATTCAGTGTAGGGGTGTAAATCACTATACGATATTATATTGATTCTTTGGACAGCGATACGATATTTACTGGTATCACAAAGTCTGCCATGATACATTTAAATGAAAAACAAACCATATATATTAGTGCTGTCAATCGATTTAAAAAATGTATTCTAATTAATTACATATTCTGTGATTAATTAATCAAAATTAATTGCATACAAAATTAATGGTGCCTGAACCGATACTTTTAAAGAAAGTAAAACAAGAAAGAGAAAAAAAAGGGTACTAAACAACAGTCGGTGACATTAAAGAACGGCTTGTTTATTGCTAAGGCTATATGGTCAAAATTAAATTATTTAATAATAATGTATAACAATAACTTATTTCACTAGTACATTGCTGTTGAACGACAAAAACAACCACCAGATGGAAAAGGACATTTACAATAACTCCAAATGCACCTTAAGGCTGTAGTTTACCAGTTTCATTGAACGCACCGTCTGTGTTGTTTCTCCGACGGCAACTGCAGATTGTTACATACCGGTGTTGAATCCTCTACAGTAAAACACAGTCAAACTTTACACCATTTAGCGTTAGCTGTCAGCATTTTAACCGTGTTTAATCCAGCTACTAGCTAGCGGTAGGCTAACGTTAGCTGCTGTCGAGTATAGTGTTAACTAGCTAGCGGTAGGCTAACGTTAGCTGCTGTCGAGTATAGTGTTAACTAGCGTCACATGCAGCGGTGTTTGTGTTGCCTGTATCTTCTTCAGAGCATCAGAGAGCAGCGCAGACATATCAGTGGCACCAGATTTCGGTAGTCAGGGTTGGCAGGAAGAAGATTTTAAGAAGTAAATGTTCCAATTAATGATCCAGGCAGCACATTCTCGTCTCCCTCCTTCATTTTACAGTCCAATGGTGGTTAGAACGGCTCCGGGTCAAACGTCAATATGGATTAATCTGCGTTATTTTTTTTTAACGCGTTATTTTTTCTCAGATTAATTAATCGAAATTAACGTATTATTTTGACAGCCCTTTTATTTATTTATTTTTATATATTTATATATAAAAAGTGGGAGTTTCAAAATAAAGGTGCAAAGATGATATGTATCCAGATCAATGTATTGTTACAAGTGGTGCATAAACTGGCCTTGGGAGTAAGATTTAGTGCAGGACACATGTATCCAGTGTTGGAACTTTGATGTCCAGGTGAGTTTTTTCTTCTAATTAGCAGTGAATCGGCAGCTGGATGTCACCTATACGTGTTCTACTATTACAGCTGTAGCTTTATGGCTGTCGGCATTGTTAAATTTATCAATCTCCCTGCCTCAAATGTGAAACGGGTCAAATACGGAGCTTGTTATACATGTATGTGGTGGTTGTGTTGAGTGGATTTGAAGTTCATTTCTCTGCACAACATGGAGAGGTTAATCTGCTGTATTTGTCAAACATAAGCTTTATGACAGTGAGATTCCTTTGTTATCTTCACCAGTGTATGCTATGTTTCTGTGTCGACGAGGTTGCTTTACAATTTGCGTTTTGTAAAGTCCATTTATATAACTGCTATGGTGTTCCTGATTTAGTTTTGCATATATAATATAGAAAAACTCCCTCCTCCACCCTGGAGTCTGGACTCCTGTAAGTTATTTAATATGCCTGCTTGTACAGTGCATCACATGTGGGTGTGTATATATGATTTGCCCTTGCATGAATGGGAGGGAAAGGTGTACCTTTTTTTCTTTTTAATTTTTAAATACAGTAACAAAATAGTGAGTAATGAGCACATAGAGGTTAATGTGGCCACCCAACAGAAGGCAGCTGGCATTGCTCGACTCATGCACTTACTGCTGTATATTTCTGTCCCAGCAGACGGATGTGTCCATGCTGGAACCTGAGAAATCTGCCAAAAAGTCCAAAAAAAGGAGGAAGACCTCCACTGAAACTACTGAATCTCGCAGCCTGAATAAGAAAGGTACTACATCGTTCAGTTTGCAAGTCTAGCTAAAGAAGTACAGATTCTAAACCTACGGTTGAATACCACACAGCAATGTAATTCATATTAAGCTTGTCAAGCATTGCCTGGAGGACTGCAACTAATAATTATTTTTATAATTGATGAATATATTTATTTTGTTTATTGTGTAATGTTTTTTTATTTAGGTTGTTGAATTGATTGTCTATTATTTTGACAAAAATGACACATCTTTGACAAGCTACCACAGTCCACTGTGATGGCTGTGACATTCCACTACTATGATTTTTCAGCAAAGTCAAAGTCACCAGAGCTGCAGTATCCCACTTTGAGGTTTGAAGATGTAGGAGGTAATGAAGAGACACTAATGGTTAGTACCTTTTAACCTTGCTACTTTGCTTGTTGCTGTGCCATTTCTTCTTCTTTTTAAAATGAGGATGGCTGCAGTCACCAAAGGTTTCACTGGCAATTATTTGACATTGTTGCAGGAGGTGTGTAAGCTGCTGATCCACATGCGTCACCCAGAGGTGTACCAGCAGCTGGGAATGGTTCCTCCGAGGGGCTTCCTTCTCCACGGACCTCCTGGCTGTGGAAAGACCCTGCTGGCCCAGGCTGTGGCTGGGGTAAGTCATGCACTCTGACTTGAAGAAGTTTCAGGAGACATTGATGACTTGCAGCGACAACGTTTTTTGACACTTGAACAAGGAGCATCAGGATTAAGCGTGATTTATGCTCCTGCGTTAATTCGACACCGTGGCTGTGTACGTAGGTAGGTGGAAACACGGACCCTATGCCGTAGCCTGACATGCACCTCACGAAAAATGTAACTACACGTTGCGGCGACACAGACCGCAGATCACAACTGTGATTGGTCAGTTTGGCCGTGGCTTGGTAGCGTTGCATTTCCCCCTACTCATTTCCTGGTTCTCCTTCTCCGTAAACAACATGAAATAAAGAATAGGGTGAACTTTTCCTGCTACAGATTTCTGAGTTTTCGAGTCAGTGTGGACTTGCGGTGCAGCATATAATCAATTTAACAGGAGAATGAGAAGTCATCAGTTGATAACTTATCAGCATTGGCAGATCTGGACCTCTTTGCGCCGGTACAACAGTGCACACATACGCGCACGGGCCATCGGATTGATTGGGCAGATGGCTCTGTCTTGCATCAGCGGGGGGGACCCTACTATACACGGCAGAAAATGTCTGCAATATTGTTTTAGCCTGTGGGGTTCTGCACAACATCGAGCAGGAAAACAGGGTGTCATAAATATAGTGATAGAGCCAGATGATCTGATGCCCAGAGAGCAGTGTCCAGCACAGCCACAACTGGGGGCTATACGAATGAGACAGGATATTATTCCTCGCTTTTAAAAGGTATAGTGTTATGTTTGGCAATGATACTAAATACAGGAAACATGACGATGCATAACATTTTTTATTTATTCTTCAGGTTTTCGTTTCTCTTTTAAAGTGTTGTTAATGGCCACAAGTGAACGATAAAAAAAAACGAGTAAAATAAAAGACACTGCATAAACTCTGCTACTGTGTGTTTATTTAAATATAGGTACACCTAAGAGATTGCAATATAAGCCTGTATATTACTATTAAGACTATAGCATACGTCAAGGATGTATAAATTAAACTTCAGCTGGAGTCCGATTTACCACGGCAACACTGTTGACTGCATCAGTGATCTCTTTCCATTCCCCATTCTTTCTACAGCCTTTAATAACAGTTTTCAGGCTGCCATATAGTACATACGTTAGTGCAAATGAACCTGAGACATCAGGGTTTCAATCTCCACCTCCGAAAAGTGCCACTTCTTACGTCTTGCCATGTCGTAAATTGTAGGGGCGAGGCCTCAAAACTGAGAATATATTGGGGCGTGAAATTTAAATTACGATTGTTTCCAGCCGCTTCTTTTATCAATGTACGGCCATTCTTATGCTCTGATTGGTGTGATACGAACCTTTCATGAATCACACGTGACGTCATGAGATGATTTCTGCGCTCATATCTGCGCTGGTTTCTACGTTAAGTTGATAAATGAGGGCCTATGACTCTAGAGTCGGCACTCGCTCCGAAGCTAATCACGTCACTTGCTCTACCACACACTCCCCACGCACACACACACATGCCGGCCCTGCTATTCTCTTAAAGAGATCGACACACACACCAACAAGTATAAACTTCAGTCCACTATTGTAGGCTACGGCGAAAGCTCTGCGTGGAGCCTCAGCAGAGGCATAAATCCAGCTAAAAACTAACTTTTTGGGCTAGGTCTGTGTAAGTGGGACATCAATAAAGTGATGTGATTCTGTGTTTCAGGAGATGCAGCTGCCCATGTTGAAGGTGTCTGCTCCGGAGCTGGTGTCTGGAGTGTCCGGGGAGTCTGAACAGAAGCTCAGAGAGCTGTTTGACCTGGCTGTGGTTAGTACTGGTTTTCTTCCTTTTTATGTTTTAATCTACAGGTCTCAACAAAAGACTGAAGACTGGAGGAGGCAGGGCTTAGTTTGTGCCGGATCCTGTCAGAACATGATCCTGGATCTCCCAAATTGTGACCAGTACCTTTTTGATTGGATCCAGCAACCCGATACCGGATAAGCGGACGAAGATGGATGGATGAATGGATGGAGAAACGTAACCCGACGTCACGCTGCGGTTGGCAATCATGTAACTGGCGATCAGACTTGTCAGTCAGTTTTGAGGGGGTGTGGGACAGTGTTGAAATGTAATGAAGTACAAATACTTCGCTACTGTACTTAAGTAGAATTTTCACGTATCTGTACTTTACTTTATTTAGATTTCCGGAAACTTTTACTTTTACTCCACTCCATTTCCTAAATAAAATGTATACTTTTACTCCACTACATTTCCCCTAAGCATCTTCGTTACTCGTTACTACAAAATAAAATCAGAAGAAATTTGTTACACTGTAAAAAAATAAAATCAGGTTTGGAGAATCATTGCTCCTAAATTGCCAAGATAATGCACCCTCCATTCCAGTTGGTCACCTAATGCCTGTTTGTTGCCAAGCGGCAAAAAAACAAATGAGAGGAGGAAGCATAATAACTGATACCGTCATGGAAGCACCTGCTGCAGGCTCTGCTGCTATGGTAACAAGACGATGATCACCCCGACGACAGTCGTGATGAAGATAACGTTACACACCTTTGGCCATAAAGTTCATGATTAAAGTATTTTTACTTTTACTTCTAATACTTAAGTACATTTAATATCAGAAAATTACTTTTGATACTTAAGTACAGCAAATATTTGATACTTTAAGACTTTTACTCAAGTAATATTCTAAAAGGAGACTTTAACTTCTACCAAAGTCATTTTCTGGTAAGATATTTGTACTTTTACTCAAGTATTGCTTTCAAGTACTTTATACAAGACTGGTGTGGGAGTCCCATACAGGAAACGTGTAACATCACTTCCTCAACGGCAATTGCACTCAATATCAAATCAACAGAGTACAAATGCCATAAGTAAAATAATATTAGGAATTACATGGGTTGTTTACAAAGACATTCAAATGGGATAACATTGCACAGACCAAAATAATAGCTTTCTAAAAATTGCACAGGTGTTAAAAAAATCGAATGGCAAAGCATTCCATATCACTGAACCTCGCTAATTTAAACCAAACTGAAGTTGAGTTGTCCGACAGATAGAAGGCCTGAGTTTGTATTTATTTCAAGTGGCATGATTATAAAGTTGGTAACAGTAAAAATAGAGGTCATTATAGAATGAAGGAAGTATCTTGTTTAGATTGTGTTTATTTCATGGTTTCAGTAGAGCAGCGCCTGTTGTCTGCACCAGGCACTGTGGTTTTGATGCGTTTTGCATGCATTGGCAGTACTGTATCAATCTTTTATAATATAAATTGCACATGAGAATTTAATGTTTTGTTACTATGATAATACAATCAATTGTTTTTCAGTCCACTAGATGCTGCAGTTGAGTTTTTTGGCAAACTGTGAAATTTATCTTTCTAGATAAAACAAATGTTGACAAAGATTTATTTTGGGGACATAATTTGAAGTTGGAAAATACAAAAAATTGCAATACAGTATATCGCAGAATATATATATTATAAAATAGCAATAATATTGTATCGTGAAATAAGTATTGATTGAAGTATTGATTCCCACCACTACAAGATACCCAAGTGATGTTACCCTGGTACTGCTACAGTACAACTGGTATTTTGGTTATATGATAAAAGATGTTGTCATTGGCTCTTTCCCCTTGCAGAGCTCCTCCCCATGTATCCTGTTCATAGATGAGATAGACGCCATCACACCGAAGAGAGAAGTGGCTTCTAAAGACATGGAGAGGAGGATTGTAGCCCAGCTGCTAACTTGCATGGACGGTAGGATACACTGCCTTCAGAGTGACGTGTCATTTCCCTGAAGAAATGTCATGCTTGCAGGAACAAGCAGACTCGCACTAAAGTCTAGGTGATATTTCAACTTTTGCTGTCACCTAACGTTGATTAATCAGCAGAGGTCATATTCATGGACCAAATGGAGTACCACTTACTGTTGAGTCACTGCAGTATAATTCTATGGATATGAACTTAATATGGATGAAACATTTATTGTCCGTGCCTGACTTCCCTGAAGTCTAATATGACATACATTTCTTTACAGGAACCGTTCCCTGTCATTCTTCCACTAATGTTTGAACCGTTTTATAGACAAATGAAAATAAAAACATATGTTACAACATATGTTTTTTTATTTATTTGAAAAAAAATCTATATCATAGATTGGAATAAGTGTAACATATTAAACTTGTCTGGTAAAGAGCTGAACGTGCAAATTGCAGCAGATGCAAACAGAATACTATGAAATCTGCACCGTGAGTTTATGTCATGCCAGTGTTGCATCCTGCAACTAGAGGCGACGGGTCACTTAGGGTAGGCAAAGCCCCACATACTGGCAGCAGAAAAGAAAAAAAACTGGTTTAAGTGGTACTGAGTAATTTATAAATGATTGAAATTCTGGATAAATGCAAGAAAAACATAAGGAATCCTTGGTTGCTGTTTCTGTTTGTCATTATTTTACAATTGAACGGTCAGTGTATGGCTAGAATTGTTTTTAAAATAGTGTTTTTAAATTTGCTTGGCTCTGGAGGCCGCTATGTGGCCCCACGCTCGCAATGTCAAGTGCCCCGAAGTCAGCGAAAACAACAATACGCATGCCCAAACCAAAGCCTTCGGAAATGAAAGCAGCTTGAACAAATTTGATGCCAGCCAGGTGGGGCTGATTGCCTGTTGCCCCACTGTGATTTGATTGGCTATTTGCGAAGTACGGTTGTTTGCTTGTAGTTATCAGAAGTTAGTATTTCTTTTAATGAAGATAGTACAGTCCCTCCAGGATTTCGCAATGTCGCGATCGCGCCGATTCACGCAAATTCAACCAATCACCGCGACTTTGGTGCAACTCGCAGTTTTGACCAATCACCGCAACTTTTCCGCAAATTTGACCAATAACTGGAGTTTCCCGTGACTTCAACCAATCCCAGCAGTCCCATGTGCCAGACTTTGCATCAGTATGTGACTCTGAGAGCCAGTGACCAAGTGGGAGTGAGAACGGGTTGACGTCACATGTACGTCGCCAAATTAATTTCCTTGTAAGATGAGATGTGTGTGTGACTCGAACATCTCATATTTACCAACAAAACATACAGCGAAAGACCGTGCAAAACATTTCAGACCGTCCTGCCAACCTATAAAGTCGCTGAAAGCGGCTGCTGTTTCCTGTCGGCTCTCTGCAGCGGGCGGGGCTGCTCAGTTCCCCCCGCGACTGACACACACACACACACACACACACACACACACACACACACACACACACACACACACACACACACACACACACACACACAAAATCACACACGGTGGATGATCATAAAAACTGGAGATGAGACGTACAGGATGACCTAAATTGAGGACAGCTACGCTCGTTATTGTAAGTGCAATGATAAGTTAAAGTCCAAGTACTTTATCAACCCATGTGAATGTGTCCCAGCCCATGATAGGAAATTAACTAACAATGTAAAGGTCAACAAGCCACTGACAGATATGTTCAAATTTGATTCATTCAATACATTATTTTTTGTCTTAAATCCACCAGCCATTTTCATATTATACCAATATTTGCAGCATCTTGAGCCTTTTTGGTAACGTTACTAGGAAAACTTTTTATTTTTAAAGAACTATACAAAAAAGAAATCGCAACTTTTTTTACAACTTTCTCCGTCTCCCGCAACTTAATTGCAACAAAAGATATCGCAACTTTTATCGCAATTTTTTACAAAAGCTCCCGCAAAATCAGGCATTTTGGGCCACAACAATCTCAAAGAAAGGCTGCGAAATCCTGGAGGGACTGATAGTAACTGTGCTCACCATAGCCATGTGGATTATCTTCCAAAGCACAAATGTGAAAGATTAATACAGATGCCCACCAGCCGCGGTATATTGTTGTAAACCAAACCGCTGGAAAGAATAATCCGATTTAACAGCACATACAAACGAGGAATTGAGCAGTATAACAAGAAATTGAAGAGAATGGATATATACCCAGTCAAAAAAAAATTGGTGGGGAAATAGTGCATTATATCAAATTGTGTTATTTTCTGGTTTGCATCTGTACAAAGTAGTTGTTGCGTCACTATTTTTTCCACCCAAATAAGCCACTGCACAGACAAACGTGCTGCAGATACTGCCCTCGTGCAGACTTAAATTCACAGAATCAGATGTAGGTAGCATCACTGTCACTTTTCCCCAATCTGATACCACTAAATTAGGCTGGTTGAGGAGCTGGTGGATATGTCATATTAAGCAAAAGGTAACGTGACTGTCAATACTTAGAAAATAGAAGAAAAATGCCTAATATGACTTCCACAGGTGAAATTACATTTTCCTGGTGCTTGCCTCCTGACAGACTTGAACAGTCTGACAGAGACGGCTCAGGTCCTGGTCATCGGCGCCACCAACAGGCCAGACTCCCTGGACCCAGCCCTCCGCCGAGCCGGGCGCTTCGACAGAGAGATCTGCCTGGGTATCCCTGATGAAGCAGCTCGTCTCAGGTCAGCCTTTCATGATTATAGAGAAATGAGGATATTGTGCTAAATATGGTAGCTGTGATAATGTAGATTATGAATCTAAAAAAAATCACTTTGTACAGTCACAGCGTGTACAAATAACAAGGTCACATGAGATAAGATAGACTTTATTAATCCCACACTGAGGAAATTCCTGTGCTACAGCAGCTCAAAAGAAAAATGTACACACATCAGAATAGCACAAATACACATTAATTAGACATAGGAGAAAAAATATACATAAACTATAGGAAATGGAAAAATAGAATTAGTTATAATAGTAATAATAGTAATAAAACAACCGTATTTACACAATAAATAACCTTATATAAACAGACCGTATATAAGCACAGATATACAGATGAGTATGGTGCGAATGAATAGAGATGACATATTGCACAGTTGAAGGTGACACAGAGTAATAAATAGATAAATGTGCATAGTGCAGAATATTGTCCAGTGATGGCTCATATTGCAGAAACAGCTAGCAGTGCTACATTATGTTGTTGTTGCATCCATGCCCTGTACCCATACATCCATGCCCTGTACCAGGGTTAGCTTCTGTTTCAGGAAATGGGGCTTTGCGTTCTCCTTTACCTTGTTAAGGTAAGCTAGGTTAATGTACTTTCAAATTTGTGGAATGTTAACCTTTAATAAATCGTCCATCTATTTTACCACCTTCCACTGCAAGGCACTTGCTTTTATCAATAATCAAATAGGTCTCTGCCGCTTTCTTCCGACTTTCGGTACCGCCATGATGCCAGGCAAGGGGCACGGACTATGTTGTGTTCAATTTGACATGGAATGTTGGAATTTCTGGGTTTCCAATCAGAAACTATACAGTGCCTTGCGAAAGTATTCGGCCCCCTTGAACTTTTCGACCTTTTGCCACATTTCAGGCTTCAAACATAAAGATATAAAACTGTATTTTTTTGTGAAGAATCAACAACAAGTGGGACACAATCATGAAGTGGAACGAAAATTATTGGATATTTCAAACTGTTTTAACAGATAAAAAACTGAAAAATTGGGTGTGCAAAATTATTCAGCCCCCTTAAGTTAATACTTTGTAGCGCCACCTTTTGCTGCGATTACAGCTGTAAGTCGCTTGGGGTATGTCTCTATCAGTTTTGCACATCGAGAGACTGAAATTTTTGCCCATTCCTCCTTGCAAAACAGCTCGAGCTCAGTGAGCTTGGATGGAGAGCGTTTGTGAACAGCAGTTTTCAGTTCTTTCCACAGATTCTCGATTGGATTCAGGTCTGGACTTTGACTTGGCCATTCTAACACCTGGATATGTTTATTTGTGAACCATTCCATTGAGGATTTTGCTTTGTTTTGGATCATTGTCTTGTTGGAAGACAAATCTCCGTCCCAGTCTCATCAGGTTTTCTTCCAGAATGGTCCTGTATTTGGCTCCATCCATCTTCCCCTCAATTTTAACCATCTTCCCTGTCCCTGCTGAAGAAAAGCAGGCCCAAACTATGATGCTGCCACCACCATGTTTGACAGTGGGGATGGTGTGTTCAGGGTGATGAGCTGTGTTGCTTTTACGCCAAACATAACGTTTTGCATTGTTGCCAAAAAGTTCGATTTTGGTTTCATCTGACCAGAGCACCTTCTTCCACATGTTTGGTGTGTCTCCCAGGTGGCTTGTGGCAAACTTTAAATGACACTTTTTATGGATATCTTTAAGAAATGGCTTTCTTCTTGCCACTCTTCCATAAAGGCCAGATTTGTGCAGTATACGACTGATTGTTGTCCTATGGACAGAGTCTCCCACCTCAGCTGTAGATCTCTGCAGTTCATCCAGAGTGATCATGGGCCTCTTGGCTGCATCTCTGATCAGTCTTCTCCTTGTATGAGCTGAAAGTTTAGAGGGACGGCCGGGTCTTCGTAGATTTGCAGTGGTCTGATACTCCTTCCATTTCAATATTATCGCTTGCACAGTGCTCCTTGGGATGTTTAAAGCTTGGGAAATCTTTTTGTATCCAAATCCGGCTTTAAACTTCTCCACAACAGTATCTCGGACCTGCCTGGTGTGTTCCTTGTTCTTCATGATGCTCTCTGCTCTTTAAACAGACCTCTGAGACTATCACAGAGCAGGTGCATTTATATGGAGACTTGATTACACACAGGTGGATTCTATTTTTCATCATTAGTCATTTAGGTCAACATTGGATCATTCAGAGATCCTCACTGAACTTCTGGAGAGAGTTTGCTGCACTGAAAGTAAAGGGGCTGAATAAGTTTGCACGCCCAATTTTTCAGTTTTTTATCTGTTACTTTATGATTGTGTCCCACTTGTTGTTGATTCTTCACAAACAATTAGTTTTATATCTTTATGTTTGAAGCCTGAAATGTGGCAAAAGGTTGAAAAGTTCAAGGGGGGCGAATACTTTCGCAAGGCACTGTATATGTCTATGGCATAGACTGTATAAAACAGGTCTATGGTCGGAAATGTCAACTCTGAAAGATAACGTTATTTGCTTTATGAAAGACATTGACGAAGACGAAAACTAAGGACATTTACTCGATTATTTTATTTTAGTTAGTTTTGCAAACAGACATTACAGTTTTAGTTAGTTATCATTTTTTTGTAATGCCTCATTTTTATTTCAGTTTACGACAATGTTTTTTCCACCTAGTTATTTTGTTCAATAACAAAATTCAACAATTATAACCTTGCATGAGACACAGCCATCTTCTAACCGTATACATACTGGGAACTAAAGCTTTCTGAACCAGTGAAGCTTTCAATCCAATCATATCGAAAAAAGGTTCAATACTCGAAGCTTCAGAACTCTATGAGGACATCTGGTGGTGAAGTTAAGGATAGCATTGTGTCACAAACTGTTTCACAGATATTAGCCATGAATGTCTTTGAGTCGAAGGTGAATACATTTAGAGTATGAATTCATTGATGGATAAATAAATAATGACATAAATAACTAAGCCTATTTGGGACTTTGCATAAGTAAAAATGTAATTGCCTTCTCCACAAAAACAAACAAACAATATAGTTAGGATTTTGGTTGTGTTTGTAAACAAATACATCAATTTTGGAGGGAAATGAATGAAGAACACATTGCGCACGCATTTCTGTGATTATATTGAGTATGTAGCCTAGAGCAACTTTCTAAACTCTCTTTTCTAAACTCTCTACTCGCTATAAACTCTCTACTGTAAACTCTCTACTGGCTATAATAATCGCTATAATAATCTCTCTATTAACTAACTTTCCTGACTCTGTTGACTCTTCTACTGCAACAACCCACAAAGGCGCCCCAGTGCCGCTCAACTTCAAAGCTTTGAATTCAACTTCGAAGCAGTCACGTGGGTGTGTGTGAAACGAAGCTTCGGACGTCACTGGTCACGTGATTATCACAAAACGAATCAAGCTCCGATACAAAGCTTCATTCCAAATTGGTTAATTTCTTTGATACATGCCTTGAAGCAGAGGGTTCACGGGTAACATCACTACTATATTCTCAGCAGGCGAAGCACTGCAACTTCTGCTACTTGGGCGGAGTGATATGCTCGCAGCACCTGAGAAGCCCCGTGGTGAGGAGCAGAGAGTAACAACAGTGCTTTCCAGGTGTTGCGCTAATCACTCCGCCGAAGTAGCAGTGCTTCGCCTTCTGAGAATATAGTTCCCAGAAATCTTTGATTAATCGTCCAGCCCTAAGTTAGCCTATCATCAGTGGGGATTTATATTTGCTAATAGTATGTTGGATTCATTTTAAGCCTTTTTAATTTTTGAAAAAACTGTAAAAAAAAAAATAAACTGTTATTTGGAGGCCCGCCTGTATTGACTCTTGAGGACCTCCTAGGGGGGTCCAGGACCCCTTGTTGAAGATCTCTGCTCTACTTGCTGGATTTGTCATAACTAAATCTCCAGATTTCCTCTAACATCAACATCAACAGTGAGCTGAGAGGAAAGCTGTTACTAAGCTTGTTTGTTATGCTGCCTGCTTTTCGATTTAACTTCAATTTCAATCACAGTGCTGCAAATCATCTGATAGCGTACATACTTCATTTATTCAACATCATATATTGTATACTTGTACGTCTTTGATATTCAGTATCTATTCATGTCAACAAATACTAACAAGTCTGCTGGGGTTTGGTTTATGCTTAGAATTGCAGCTAACATTTCAATAAGAAGCTTGAAGATATTTCTACCTTCAAAATTACAGTTCAAGTTTATTTACAGCAGGGCTAAAAATGTAAAGTTGGTCCTGAGGACAGAGTGACAGGAAAGTTCATAAGGTGAAAAAAATGGAAATAGTTCATGCTCTGGGGGAGCATGAATGTGCTCAGGAAATGTCATTATAATCTGCCCATTTGATTTCTTTATGTATTTATAGTTCTTGTGTACAGAAAGGTCAGGGGTAGCGCCGCAACTGAAGGTTATTTTCATAGTCGATGAATCTGTCAATAATCTTCTGGTCTATAAAATGTCAGAAAATGGTGAAAAATGCCAATCAGTGTTTCCCAAAGCCCAAGATGATGTCCTCAAATGTCTTGTTTTGTCCACGACTCAAAGATATTCAGTTTACTGTCACAGAGGAATTTTTACTTGTTTTCTCAAAAAATGACTCAAACTGATTAATCAATTATCAAATTGTAACATTTGAGTAGATTTGTTCATTTTAATAGATGAAAAAAGTAAAATAAGTTAGTGACACCTGCATATTTTATCTATTTAATAAGACTGGAATTGGAATTGCATTCAACAGATGGATTATCTGCCCTGGCTGATTCTCGGACCATTTTTTGGCAGTTTGCAGATGATCTGTATCTGCCTTTTATTTGCCTGATAACCGATAAAGTTAATTAATTAAAAAGTGCGCTACTTTGGCTCGGCTACAGCTCTGTATCTGTCCCTCTTCTTCGTTTTCACTCACCACTGAGTCTGACTTAATGTCCCGCCCACAACACTATATGACTATCTTTTATTGGATATTATGTTGAAAGTTTATAATTTATTAAATAATTGCTTAAAGCATTTAAACAAAGTTTTGTGTTGGAGTTTGTAACATTCCAAAATGTTACTACTAATCAAACTACTAATAATCGGTATCGGCCTTGAAAAACCAGTATCGGTCGATCCCTAACAAGGATATTTGCAAATCTTTAGGATTCAGGCATTTGCCAAATTATCACAGTTTTTTTACTCTGATGATATTCAAACTGTTTGAATACTGAAACCAAATGCTCTGTGCTTTGTCAGGATCTTGAAGACGTTGTGTCGAAAGCTGAAGCTGCCGGAGGACTTTGACTACCAGCAGCTGGCCCGGCTCACCCCCGGCTACGTGGGTGCAGACCTCATGGCTCTGTGCCGCGAAGCTGCCATGAGTGCTGTCCACAGGGTTCTGCTGGAGATAAGAGGACAAAGCCGGAGCGCCACTGAAGAGCTGTTAACAAGCAGAGATCTGGCTGAGGCTGCTGTGAGCGACGGAGAGGTCCGAGAGCAACAGACCAACGACACAGACCCAGTACTTGAGGAAGAGTCAGGACAGGATCCCCTGCAAGTAGGAGGAGCTCCAACAATACAACTCACACACCTTTCACTCAGTATCCTACTGTACTTCTTGCTCAGTCATAAGATAATGTATGTTTTCTGAAAAGATGCAGGCAGTTTATCAATGTTTTATATACTTCATATCGCTGGCCGACGTTCATAAAAACTGACTTGCACTGGTGTTCTAGCAGTGTTAAAGCTTTAGTGCCAAATGAGTTGATAGAAAGCTGATTAAGACTATCAGCTCCACACAACTCTCTCTGTATTTCTTAGTATGGCTATGTTCAGATGATTGTGTCGTCCGGTGACTTTGCCGTGCAGAAACTCAAGTGAAGATAATTACCATGTTTTTTTTTTTATCCTCCGTGTCCTCCTTGGCAACTAGCAACTGTGTGGAGGAGGGGTGGGGGTGGTGCGCGTTCACGGAAGGCTTGCGTCATGTGGACGCACCAACAGTTTTGTTGTCATTACTTAGAATTCCTCATAGGGGAGACAGAAACTACGCACTATAGCTTTAATAGCAGCTCTATGCGGCGCCATGTGTGCCTGAACACTGTCCTTTACTGCGACATAACGCCAGTGTGCGTCTGTTTCCACTTTGTTTTTTTATATTTCAATCACATTTTTCCCACTACTCGATAAGAGTACAAAAGTTTTGAACAGACATTGGTGTTTCCCACAGATTAGAAAGCAATTAGTGGCGTGGGGGGAAGAATACTTATTTTCGTACTTATCATGCTGTTGGATGCTGTCCTCCTCTGCTACTTCAATGCCTAACGAATCTATCTCTTTCTCTCCCTGACCCTGTCTTTCACTGGTTGAAGCCTGAAAATATTGTAAACAAAGTAATAACATAACTAATTCCACTGGTCGGACTGTTCAGCTCTGTTTCAGACTGATACCTCCGCTTCAGGCTGGTCCTCATCCTCAACACGTGCCTTTTTCAGTTGCAGAAAATACTTTTCAATTCTCATCTGGATTGAAGCTGCAAACATTCAGTGTATGAGTAAAAAAATGACATAACATTAATATGTTTATTTGATTCACAGCTGCTACATATAGTGTTTTGACCTCGACAACCCAACTGCATTTTACCGCAAACTTGTGACTAGTTAACTTTGTAAAGCAGGCGCAATCGCTTGTTTGCTAAGAGTCGGGTCGGGAATTTCGCCAGGCGTCTTCTCTCCTTATGGAGACAGGCGCTGTGTGCACGGTGGGAAGAGCTGTGTGTGTGTGTATGTGAGCGAGACGCAAGTGACAGAGAGACGGAGGAGAGCAGGGAGAGGAAATCCAGCTGAACGTGTTTTTAAATAGCGTTTACATTTTTTTTTTTATAACAAACGCAAAGTGCCGCGGCCGGTGTTGATAGTGAGGCGCACCGTCACACATTAGTCTACGTGTGGGAAACACTGGACATCTGTAGAATATGTTAGTACATTACAATCCATCTGAGAACATGACTGCCACAAATAGCACTGATAAAAGCAAATAATTTAAATTAGGAAGTGAAATAATCAAATTGTATAAAAAAAAGGATAGGCTGTATTATAGAAGAGTCTTGTAAAAGTGTGTAAGAGAGGATTACTTAGAATCTTTTTTTTTTTTTTTTTTAAATGCTTTAAAATGGCAGGAGATCTACTTTTTTTGTAAATAATATTTTGCCAGCAGAATTAAATTGTTTTACAAGATATTCAGTACATTAATAGTTGTGGTCATTTTCTCAGTCTCAAATATGGCTTAACATGTAATGTGATACTTTAGTACATTTTAGGAACAAATATTACCCTCTGCAACATTTTTTTAACAGATCATTTGCATTTTGTCCCTATTGTTTGTCTTTGTTTCTGTAACTGGAAGCTCATTCTGAGCTGTGCTCCTATTAATAGAAGCTCATCTTACAGCTAAGAAAATAACAACTCTTGGATGTGTGCCAACCTAAAGTCTGTGTAAAAATATGTTTAACAACTCTATTTTCGTTGTGAAAAGTTGGCCATGTCATTTGGTCATCCTTGATAATGTAGGTGTGTTGCCCTGCTGCGTTTCATCAGAAAACATTAATAAAACTATAGTGCACAATTGTTTTTATTTTTTAAGCAACTAAAAACTCTATTTGAGCATCCATTGCTTGTATGTTTTATTCATTAATTTTAAAATCAAGACCAAAAACAAAATACATACAAAACACAGTTCATTATTAGTTACTGAAGCATATTCCCCTCTCAAAGGCATGAGCTCCTTCTTGTGAAATAATTCTAGTCAAAACACAGAGGGCTCAGCCCAGTTAACTTTAAAAGAGGCAATCAAATACCTTAGAGTGAGCTGTGCCTAATTATATACACAGCATATGCTATATAAATATACTATATACATAGCATATAGTCTAAAAAGGACAAAACAGTGTGCCATCACTGAAGGCTTGTGTCAGTGTTGTTAGTTGTTGTCATTACTTAGAATTCCTCATGGGGGGCGGCAGAAACTATGCACTATAATGTAATTTTTGTACCTGTCAGTTAGTCTGAGAGTGATAGCAGTTTCGAGGTCTGTGTTTTGAATTTTGGTACTGGGGTCTTTTTTTTTAATTGGCTTCTATTTCCTGCTTCCCTGTGTCATTCTAATGAGTTGTGTTATGGGTCCAGCAGGGGGAGCTCTGGCACCTGCTGCATTTGCTGAAAAGCACTGAGACACTGTCTGAGGAAGAGCTGGCCAGCCTGTGCATCCTCATGTCAGACTTCAAGGCCTCTCTGGCCAGTATCCAGCCTTCAGCCAAGAGGGAGGGCTTCGCCACTGTGCCCGATGTCACCTGGGAGGATGTGGGAGCCCTGCAGGACATCAGAGAGGAGCTCACCATGGCCATACTGGTAAACACATAGCAGGCACCTTCATGTTTAACATTCATCATCCAGACTGAAAGAAGCTGCATCCTTGACTCTGGGATCTTTACTTTTTTGTCAAACTTTAAAAAAGTTATTGATTAAACTCCCTGAGATGAGCTTTCTCATTTTCATATCATTTGTCACACAGAGACCCTCTCACCTGTGTTTACAAACTGTAGGTGTGGAGGAATTTTTTATCATATCAGAAATCTTGATCTTTAAAATCTTTTTTTGCCATCATCTTTTTATTTTGTTAATTTGTTTGACCCATCCTTTGTCACATGTAAATGATCTGCTGGGACCATTGAGTCCTGCAGGATAAAGGATGAGGGAGAGAGCTCTCTCCTGTGTGGTCACATATTATTCAGGATCAGTAACGGGCTGTTTTGTGGTAAACCTTGTCAGTGTATCCATAGATTGTCATGTTGAGTTATTCCAAGACTAAAGACATTGTCCCTTTTTAAAGGGTAATTTCGATAGTTTTTTACCTGGATCCTATTTTCACATAAATTGTTGTCTAAGTGACTAATGTGAAGAACACTGTAACCGGCAGCTGCGAACTGGGCGGCAATGTAATTATATATGGCAAATGTGAACAGTCTATTTCCGAGTGCTGTTTTTGCCACTGACTCACTGGCTCAGATTGTTATTCTTTTTTTAAAGATAATTTTTTCGGGCATTTCTGCCTTTAATGAATGGGAGAGCTCACATATGAAAGGGGAGAGAGAGGGCGAAGACATGCAGGAAACCTTTACAGGTCGGACTTGAACTCTGGACCTTCTGCGTTGAGGAATAAACCTCTATATATGTGTTCCTGCTCTACCAACTGAGCTAACCGGCCACTCAGATTGTTATTGTGTTATAAGTGTCTGACAACATTCAACAAGGATCCCTACAGAGATAAACCTTTTTGTTAAAGAGTAATTGTTTTAACCAGAAATGGCTCAAACTCACCAGACTCCATTTAAATAGACAATGTTTTTAGCCTCTATAGAGCCAGCATATTTTCACATGTAAATGGATAAATTAATAGTTTATTTCAGTCAAACCAGAGTGGTGATTGTTGGACCAGTGGAAAGAGGAATCAAGACGGCTTCTGATCAGTTTTATTTTGTGACTGTCGACTTTGAATGAAGTGTGTTTTATGTTGATACAATTACTGTTTAATTAAATGGAGTTTAGCGATTTCGGGACGTTTCATGTCAAACAAAAAGGATCTTCCTCTTTAACAAAAAGGTGGACCTCTGAAGGGATCTTTTCCATAATGTTGTCAGACACTTAGAATAATAATCTGAGCATATCAGTGGTAAAAACAGCACTTTTAGTGGATGTAAATGGATGGTGCGCAATTTCCCATTAACGTTGCATTGTAGCTTGTTTCACCACTGCTGACTACAGTAGTCTTGCTTAATAGTGGACCAATTAAAAGAAAAAAAGAAATATTGTTCCAATCAGTCACTTATGGCGTTTTTCTACTACATTGTACCTGCTCGACTCAGCTCGACTCTACTCGCCTTTTTTGGTTTTCCATTATGAAAAAAAATACCTGGTAGCTGCCAACAGGTACTTTTTTTAGTATCCGCTCCGTCGAGGTTCCAAGTGAGCTGAGGCGATACCAAAAGGTGACGTGAAAACCTGCGGATTAATGATTGGTCAGAGAGAATCGTCACTAATCACTTAGTCATTGCTAGCGACAGACGGGGGTGTCCTGAACAAACCCGCCATTTTTAAATAGTTTAGCCAGTGGTGTTTTTTTTTGCTGCCTCCAGCTTCTTTTAAAACAAAGTTTGTCTTCTGGCTGTGGCCACATGCCGAGAAAAACAACACACATTCGACATTCTGTGTGTGTGTGTGTGTCGCGTTAGGTCGCAGCAGTTTCCTGCGGCGTCGCTATGGCGACCAGCCACGCTCACCTCACGCATGAGGCGGTACTAAATCTGCAATGGAAAAAGGAGGACGGGGCACTGCGCCCTAGCTGAGTTGAGCAGGTACCCTGTAGTGGAAAAACGCCATGAATGAACAACGCCATGAATGACGAAGTTACCCTGAAATACAAAATAAATGAATTCTTAAAAAAAGTAAGATGTGCTACTCAAACTGTGAGCTGGCTGGTTCTCCACATATTATTGGATACAAATCACTGACATTCACTGTCTGTGACATCATCCACAGCTACAAGGTGAACAGATTGGGTTCTATGAAGTACAGTGGTGGACTGGCCCTTGTGTGTGTGTGTGTGTGTGTGTGTGTGTGTGTGTGTGTGTGTGTGTGTGTGTGTGTGTGTGTGTGTGTGTGTGTGTGTGTGTGTGTGTGTGTGTGTGTGTGTGTGTGTGTCCTTCAGGCCCCGGTGCGGTCTCCAGAGCAGTTCAAAGCTCTGGGGCTCAGTGCTCCATCTGGTGTGCTGCTGGCTGGACCTCCAGGATGTGGAAAAACACTGCTGGCCAAGGTTCCACACCAACACAAATATACCCAATAGTTAGCTGTGTACCACAGCACTGTTATATCTTTGAACAGTTGTACACTATCTAGTATTCTATAATTGTCTTTCAGCTTATCACAAAATATTTTTTTATCAAAATACAGTAAATATTTGGACAGTGAAACAATTTTCATAATTTTGGCCCTGTGCGCTAACTCAATGGATTTGAAATGAAATCATCGAGATGGAATTGTAGTGCAGACTTTCAGCTTTAATTTGAGGGTACATCAAAGGAAGGGTTTAGGAATTGCAAACATTGTCATACATAGTCCCTTCATTTCAAGGGACTTAAAGTAATTGGACAGTTGAGTCAAATGCTGTTTCATCCATCAGAGAGATAGCAGAAACATTAGGAGTGGCCAAATCAACAGTTTGGTACATTCTGAGAAAAAAGGAATGCACCGGTGAGGTTAGCAATACAAAAAGGCCCGGACGTCCATGAAAGACAACAGTGGTTGATGATGGGCAGAATCCTTTCCATGGTAAAGAAGAACCACTTCACATCTAGTGAAGTGAAGAAGACTCTCCAGGAAGTAGGCGTATCATTATCCAAGTCTACCATAAAGAGATGACTTCACAAGAGCAAATACAGAGGGTTCACCATAAGGTGCAAACTATTCATAAGCCTCAAGAATAGAAAAGCCAGATTAGAGTTTGCCAGAAGACCTCTAAAAAAAAGCCAGCCCAGTTCTGGAACAGCATTCTTTGGACTGATGAAACTAAGATCAACCTGTACCAGAATGATGGGAAGAGAAAATATGGAGAAGGCTTGGGACGGCTCTTGATCCGAAGCACACCACATCATCTATAAAACATGGTGTAATGGCATGAGCATGCATGGCTTCCAGTGGCACTGGGTCACTAGTTTTTATTGATGATACGATAGAAGATGGAAGCAGCCGCATGAATTCTGAATAGAGATGCACCGATTACAATGTTAGGGTTACAGTGTTACTCTCATGGCTCCCATTATCCTCCGTGACACGCTCTCTTCCACTTCGCCTGACAACTCTTCTACAAAACAAACAGCTCTGACATAACAGAGCTCAGACCATAGCTTCACTTCCTCAAAGCAGATAGTATGTGTGAAATAAAAACAGGACACGTAATTTCACTGTGTGTAGTGTTTAACTACGCTAACTAACCGTAATAGCGTGTAATCATGAAAAAACAGACAACGGCTGTGTCTCAAAGATCGGGCAACAGCCGTGACGTTGAGAATCCACGCGCGAGAGGTGATGGATAGTTCCAGTCACTTCGTCATGTATTTACTTCGTCGAAACAAGAGAAGAAAGCCTCACTGATGTGAAGAACAGGACAGAGATACATATATAAATGCTCTCTGCCTGCCATATGCCAACACTCAGGGTAAGGGTAAATCCACTCACCCTGTCTCTGCCCGGGCATGCCCCAGCTGCCTGCACATTTGTTGACAAACTCCCACAAACGACGACGCACGCGATCCCTTTAAATGTGAATAAATAACATATTGCTCCTCATAACCACTGAAAACTGTCAAAAATATCAAAGTCCAATTACTATGGACGCTATCTGACATTGAGTGTTTCTGCTTCACATTTTCAGCAGGGCAGCGGAGCAGCTGTGGGTTGACTCTCTATGGTTCTCATGGGCTTTATAAGTCCTAACGTGAAAAAGCTTAACGTGGTTTAATGTACCTAAACAACGATCAGTGATCACCAATTTCTCTCTCATATTGCTCCTCATAACCACTGAAAACTGTCAAAAAATCTAACCCAAAATCCAATTATTATGGATGTTATCTGACATTAAGCGTTTCTGCTTCATTAGAGACAATCATTCACTTACGTAGTTAAGGCCGCCTGTCGTTGGTATGATTGGTAGAAGGACCAATTGATCCAATTGCGCCCAGAGGCATTTGAGCAGTGTCCGTTGGAAATGGGCTGTGAATGAACCTTCCCCAGACCCACTCTCAGTTACAACTGAGAAGGGTCTAGTGTAGGCCTGTCACTGTAACAAATTTTGCTGGACGATAAATTGTCCCAGAAATTATTGCGATAAACGATAATATTGTCGTTGAGAGATCGTTATCATCTAATATAACGTTAATGGCATAATAATGCAGGCTTTTCAGTCTTTTATTTCTAAAGAATATTTAACACTGGAACTGGAAGACATTTTAAATATCCACAATAAATGAACAAAACAACCAAAAACAATAAATAAAATGGACTCTCTTTCTCTTAACAAAAAATGCACTGGAAAAAAAAACCAAACACAATCAAAACATTAACGTTACCTGAAAACTGCGTGTAGTTTCTTTTTAGCATCTCACATCACACTTTCAGTCACTATGACCACTACTATGGTCAGAAAAATTGTGCCAAAATATGAACATTAACGTCGCTGTCAACAGGCTTATCTGCTAATGTTAGCTACCGAACGTTAGCTTGAAACCATCCAGCAAATAGACGGTAACCTAGGGTGCATTTACCTGAAACCGGTGATTTAACGTCACCGCTCATTTTACACACAGTTTAATAACAAAACACTGATAACATTACTACGTTTTTTCATGTTGGTTTGAACTAACCACTAACCTGGAAAACTGTTTTAAAACAGTAATGTTAATACAGCGTGTCGGAGGAATACAGCGTTCTCCTGCAACGGGAGACAGAGGCAGAGGGACCCTCACCGCAGCGTTCGCTAACGTTAGCTTCTTGTCTCATCTGGGGTCTGATAAACAGTAAATTCATCAACTTCAGTGTCCACAATGCTATTTTCCAATAAACTGTAGCTGTCATATTTCACGGGACCCGCGTGAGTGCGGATTTCATGTTACGGCTTTCGTCACGGTTTGTCACTTTGCCTAAGATTACTCGCCCTGTTGTTTATTTGGTTGCCATGACTTCGCGAGTGATGACGTCCTGTCACTGTTCCAGTTCCCCCCCCCCCAAAAAGGGGAGAGAGAGCGGATGACAGTTCGCTTGAGTTCATTAGAGCAGACGGCTCTGCAGAGTCGTGTAGTTACGACTTTATGCCTTTTCATAAACAGCTGAAGGAGCGGTGGTGCGCAGTGTACATAGCGAAAACCCTGTTGTGCGTCTGCCCTATTTCTGATACCGTGGCGGCAGAGGAAAACAAACAAGCAGGAAATTATCGCGGCCAAAAAAATTATCGAATATCATTTTTATTTATCATGCGATTAATTGATTTATTGACTATCGCGACAGGCCTAGTCTAGTGTCAACCAGGCTAGTAAATACCCTCAAAATAAAGCTGAAAGTCTGCACTACAATTTCGCCTCGATGATTTCATTTCAAATCCATTGTGTTAGCGCACAGGGCCAAAATTATGAAAATTGTGTCACTGTCCAAATATTTCCGAACTTAACTGTAGATCCTGAATGATCAGTTTAGTCTGATGTCTATTGGAGGCCTGTATATACAGTATCAAGTATCTCAGAACCAGTCCTAGGAATGGCCAGGAAAATTTGACCAGGACTAAAACCGCTTCAGTCTCCAGAGAGCTGAGAGTAGGACTTACCCAGGGATTCCACCAGGCACACATGTGCCACGTTCTGGCCACACTGTGGTTTGTTCTGTCATCCACCATGCATCATTCCACACGGGATGCGTCCCAGTAGTGGGGCATTTTGCCTGCCCAGCTTGCAGATTTAGTTGTTTTGGTCATTTTTCCTAGATGTTTGTGCCTCTACCATAAAAGTAAGTAGTCTCCATAATTAAACAACTTCTTCCATTTACTCCAGTTATGAACAACATGGATCAAAGATTTGTGGCTGTGTATTAGTTGTTTAAATAATGTAGTGATGTGATATACGGTGGGGATTCTTCACAGGCTGTTTATTCTGAAAATGTACCGGCTCTGCAAAAATTAGACCTAGCGCATATTTATTGTTGTGACTGGTGGAATCTCAGGCATTGTCTTGAGTGGCTGCGATTGTTCCGGTGGCCTGGTGGAATGTAGGGGTCACGTATTCATTCATTTAACTTCTTGCACCTGCAAGAGTGTTTGATGATAAATCTTTGGCATTTTGACACAAAATCAAGTATCATTCATGCATATGTTAGTATTGTGTTATTAAAGGTATAGTTAAACATTTTGTTTCTACAAAGAGCAAGGCTGGTCATTGTCTCACTGTGTCTCACTGCTGGTTTCTGTGTTGTCTCCTGACAGGCAGTGGCCAATGAGTCGGGCCTCAACTTCATCTCTGTCAAGGGTCCAGAGCTGCTCAACATGGTGAGTCACTGAGCTGCAGGGACATGTTGATGTCCTAGAGGCTGCCTGTGCATTGTTGTGGCGTTCGTACAGCCAACAGACTCACGCTTATCAACCTTTAACCACATCTCTGAGAGGCTCATTCAGTTTGTTCTGCTTGCATCGTATCAATGTGCAGCAGTAGCCGGCGTTTCTGTTTAACGTGATGATTTGCTCCAACCTTTTATTAATTTGTTCCTTTTTGCCAGCCTTTTTTCATGATTTTTCATGCTGGTTTGTGTTGTTCTCTTCGAAGTAACCCTTGCACACAATATTATAAAAGATCTTGGTGCAATAGTGTTCAACAGTGACCGCCCACGTTTTGAACAGCTCCGGTTCTGGAAGTGATTTTCCTTGTTCAGTTGCTTCATTGACTTTTCAGAAGATGCTTACGGGGAAAATAAATATTGAACGCGTCAACATTTTTCTCAGTAAAGATATTTCTGATGGGGCTATCGGCATGACATTTTCACCAGATGTCAGTAACAAGATATCAAAATAAATAAGTCCATACATTAAGTTGTGTGTAATAAAGTGAAATGACACAGGGAAAAAGTATTGAACACACTTGCTGAAATATATTTAATACTTATTAGAAAAGCCTTTGTTGGTAATGACACCTTCAAGACGCCTCCTGTATGAAGAAACTAGTCGCACACTTTGCTCAGCTGTGATTTTTGCTCATCCTTCCACACAAACTGTCTTCAAATCTTGAAGGTTCCGGGGGTATCTTCTAGGAACTCTGATCTTCAGTTCTTTCCAGAGGTTTTCAATTGGATTCAAGTCAGGTGATTGACTGGGCCATTCTACCAGCTTGATTTTCTTTCTATGAAACCAATTGAGAGTTTCCTTGGCTGTGTTTGGGATCATTGTCTTGCTGAAATGTCCACCCTCATTTCATCTTCAGCATCCTGGTGGATGGCAGCAGATTCTTATCAAGAATGTCACGGTACATTTCTCCATTCATCCTTCCTTCAATTATATGAAGTCTGCCAGATGCTGAAAAACAGCCCCACACCATGATGCTCCCACCTCCAAACTTCACTGTTGGTATGGTGTTTAGCACTATATTCTCCATTCATGTTTATGCTTCTGTGTAATGGACAGTTTGTCCAATATGTTTGGTCATGATGTTTCAGGCCTATAATAAAACTTTACCTCTTAGTAGCGTGTGACGTGTGTGTGTTTGCGTGTGTAGCAGAGACAGCGCGCATCATAGAGAGCGCATCATAGAGAGCGCATCTAGAGAGCGCGCATCAGAGAGAGAGAGCGCATCAAAGAGCGCGCGCGTCAGAGAGAGCTTAACAAGTGATTGATGTTGGTCTCGGGCTGAAAAAATTGCAGGCGTTGTCAGGCTGGGGTCGGGTAGGGCTAGAACACCACGGGCCAGGGCCGGGTTAGGGCTGGAGTTTTTGGCCCGTGCAGGGCTCTAAACTGTACCCGTTTCTTCCAGGTCTTTCTGAAGATCTCTGCGAGTAGGCCTTGGTTCTTCGACAACTCTTCTAAGTATTCTATGGACTCCTCTGTCAGAAATCTAGCGAGGAGCACCTGGTCATGGCCTGTTAATGGTGACATTATGTTCTTTCCACTTCCGGATAATGGCCCCAACAGTGCTCACTGGAACTTTCAGAAGTTTAGATATTCGTCTGTAACCAATGCCATCCGTATGTTTTTCTACACTAAGCTTGCGAAGGTCTTGGGACAGCGCTTTGCTTTTTCCCATAATGAAATGCTTCTTGAGTGACACCTTGGTAATAAGAAACCTTTTTATAGGCCTTTAATTAGGACTAATCCAGCTGATATTAATTTGCACTAATAGGGGGCAGGATTGCTTCCTAAATACTGACAGATTTCAGCTGGTTTATTGGCTTCCCATGCCTTTTTATACCCCTTTTTCTTCATGTGTTAAATATTTATTCCCATTATCATTCCACTTTATTACACATAACTTTTGTCATGGACATACATGTTTTGATTTCTTTGTATGTGTGGATTACTTGGGTTGTTACTGATATCTGGTGAAAATTTCATTCCAATTGCCCCATCAAAAATATATTTACTGGGATAATGTTGACGCGTTCAATACTTATTTTCCCCGTTGTGTATATAAAGAGTTTTAGGCCTGGAACCAAGCCAACCAGATACGAGATGAATCCAGATCATAAAACATTTTGAAAACGATTAAAAAGGCAAAGGTACAACACTGTGTACATAAACAATCATAGACTTCAATGGTAGCAGCTCACTGTAGCCGTTCGTGGGTTCACGGGTGCGGGAAACATTTTTACAACAGCAAGCTCCACCAATCATGGACGTTGCTGTTACGCTTAGGATTGTGGGTAGCGTTGTACTTCTCCAAAACATCGCAAATAAAAATGTTTTTCTTAAAACAAGGTTGATTTCATACGGAGCCCTTTTTTTCGATACCAGTTTTATAAAATGTATTTAATTTAACAAAAATAAATTATAAAACTACACATATGCTCACATCTTTTTATACATTTTTCAGCTCCTACTACGTGAATGTGTGTGTATAACGTAGAGTTTTTCCTGCATGCCTCTACGAGGTGTAACATTAAACAGCCAATCGGCAGCATTATTAGAGCTTGGTAGAAGCATGCTGCATGCTTATTGGCTCACTAACACTGATGAGATTTACTCCTTAGGTATTGAAATTGGGTATTGAATGGTGAGGTATATTTTGATACGCAGTACTATGGAGGCAATTCGTTCGGTGCCTAAAAAGTATTGAATTTGTTACCCAGCCCTAGTTTAGACATTATGACTAATAATCAAAATCCTTATGGAGGAAATAATTGGGATTTTCACTTCCGCAACCACACAGTTGAGCTCTATAAGTCATCCCTGTTGTCCTTATCCATCGCACCATGAGTCTGAGAGGACTGATGTTAAAACCACCTGGTTGCACTAACTGATGAATCTCTGTTTGCAGTATGTGGGAGAGAGTGAGCGCGCCGTCAGACAGGTATTTCAGAGAGGACGCAACTCGGCTCCTTGTGTCATATTCTTTGATGAGATCGATGCTCTGTGTCCTCGGCGCTCAGGCCATGAGGTGAGAGGGATGGGCATCCTGACAATGAAAATATTTGTTGGTTGCAGCCCTAGTGAGGACTCTTTAAATGCTCATATATTTACTATATATTTATTGATCATTTTTGTAGGAGTGGAAATCTCTTTCTAAACTTTGACTGAATACCTAAAAGTAGAAAATTCTGATGCTTTTACATTATTATAAAAAAAAAAGGCTTGAGATTTGAGACTGTTGCATGTGTAACTAGAAGACTGCTTTTAAACAGACAAAGGTGGACTATCTTCTAAATATTAAAAAAAAATACATATTTTTAAATCACATTTCTTATAGCATTTATTGATTTCTACATGATCTGCTGTATACCTATTGTTTATACTGTGTCTGTCTGTCTGTCTGTCTGTCTGTCTGTCTGTCTGTATGTAGTCAGGAGCCAGTGTGCGGGTGGTCAACCAGCTGCTCACAGAGATGGACGGCTTAGAGACTCGACGGCAGGTCTTCATCATGGCTGCAACCAACAGACCAGGTACACATCCAGTCCGACCAGGCCTATCTCCAAAGCACTGTGGCTACATCACACATACATTGTGGGATAGGAGAAAAAAACGCTCAGAAAGGAACTTGTTTTGGTGGAACATTTGCACCTTGCAAAAGAAAACGCCACATACAATATTAAATGAAGTGAACTGTTCACACAATACAGTAACATGAGCTATTCAAATTAGCTGGATACATGGTTAAACCTAATTTGCTCTCATCTGTGTATTGCCATGTGTACTTCATCCACAGCAATCCCACCAATCTGTCCCAAATGTCCCAATTAGAGAGTAAATGCCTTAAACATATTCTTTGTAAATCTTTACAATCATCCCCCAAAAGAACCAAGCAGGCGTGCCACGTTGCACAATCCAAATGTTCTTCAAAACTTGCCATTTTCAGCGTGTAGCTTGCTAGCTCGAAGTTTGTTGTTGTTTTCCAAAGTGAACAGAGTTTAAGAACGGCAACACACAGAGAGAGGAAGGTGAGGGACACGTGCCGTATGTCAGGCAATTATCCTGGAAATGTACTTCTGTTGATCCAGACTAGTCAGACCTGAACCCCTCAGCGTAGACATGCTGGAGTTTGATCCAAGCTGAGGTGGTTCCAGTTTCCTGACTCCTCACAATGGGAGGACTGCTGGAAGAATTGTATTACTGCACTAAGTACATTTTTGATGCGACTTTATACTTTTATTGTACTTTTTACACTAATACATTTATCACTCAGATAAAGAAAACGTATACGTTTAAAAAAAAATACATTACATTGTTAAAGATTAAACCAGTGGTTCTCAGTGGCGTAAGGTAGTTAGGACGGGGCCCCAATGCACGCTATTATGACTAGTTATGAAACACACACACACACACACACACACCATTAGGTGTATTTATATATTGAATTTTACAGTCAAATGAGTTATGAGTTAGGCTATTGTAAGCAAAGTAGAAGAGGAAGCTATCAGAACCATGGTTGTCTGTGGACTGTAGACTGAAAAAGCCAAATGGTTTGCTACCTTCTCCTCCTGTTCTTTTTTTTTTTTCTGGTCTTTTTTTCTAGAGCCGCTTTTATGTTTTTAAAGACATTCTCAGCTTGACAGGCTCTTACTGTTACCGATTTTGCACCAAACTAGCAAGTACTGTAGCTACCATATATCATATAGTCTTGTCATGTGATCAAATATACTTAGACATCAGACAACATCAACATACATATTACCCAGCGATCATCACTGCATATCTGTAGTTGACAAAATACCAAAGAAAATAAATATTATTCATTTAATTGAATAGTTATTATAGTTTATTTATAGCTGTTATAGTTTATGTAGAATAGGCATATACTTTTGTAGTTATTGATTGCTACTGACCTTTTTTACCACAAAAAACCCCATGCGGAGACAGGTTTGCCTTTTTGAGGGCGGTATATATATATATATACAGTGCCTTGCAAAAGTATTCGGCCCCCTTGAACTTTTCGACCTTTTGCCACATTTCAGGCTTCAAACATAAAGATATAAAACTGTAATTTTTTTGTGAAGAATCAACAAGTGGGACACAATCATGAAGTGGAACGAAATTTATTGGATATTTCAAACTGTTTTAACAGATAAAAAAAAACTGAAAAATTGGGCGTGCGAAATTATTCAGCCCCTTTACTTTCAGTGCAGCAAACTCTCTCCAGAAGTTCAGTGAGGATCTCTGAATGATCCAATGTTGACCTAAATGACTAATGATGAAAAATAGAATCCACCTGTGTGTAATAAAGTCTCCGTATAAATGCACCTGCTCTGTGATAGTCTCAGAGGTCCGTTTAAAGAGCAGAGAGCATCATGAAGAACAAGGAACACACCAGGCAGGTCCGAGATACTGTTGTGGAGAAGTTTAAAGCTGGATTTGGATACAAAAAGATTTCCCAAGCTTTAAACATCCCAAGGAGCACTGTGCAAGCGATAATATTGAAATGGAAGGAGTATCAGACCACTGCAAATCTACGAAGACCCGGCCGTCCCTCTAAACTTTCAGCTCATACAAGGAGAAGACTGATCAGAGATGCAGCCAAGAGGCCCATGATCACTCTGGATGAACTGCAGAGATCTACAGCTGAGGTGGGAGACTCTGTCCATAGGACAACAATCAGTCGTATACTGCACAAATCTGGCCTTTATGGAAGAGTGGCAAGAAGAAAGCCATTTCTTAAAGATATCCATAAAAAGTGTCATTTAAAGTTTGCCACAAGCCACCTGGGAGACACACCAAACATGTGGAAGAAGGTGCTCTGGTCAGATGAAACCAAAATCTAACTTTTTGGCAACAATGCAAAACGTTATGTTTGGCGTAAAAGCAACACAGCTCATCACCCTGAACACACCATCCCCACTGTCAAACATGGTGGTGGCAGCATCATGGTTTGGGCCTGCTTTTCTTCAGCAGGGACAGGGAAGATGGTTCAAATTGATGGGAAGATGGATGGAGCCAAATACAGGACCATTCTGGAAGAAAATCTGATGGAGTCTGCAAAAGACCTGAGACTGGGACGGAGATTTGTCTTCCAACAAGACAATGATCCAAAACATAAAGCAAAATCTACAATGGAATGGTTCACAAATAAACATATCCAGGTGTTAGAATGGCCAAGTCAAAGTCCAGACCTGAATCCAATCGAGAATCTGTGGAAAGAACTGAAAACTGCTGTTCACAAACTCTCTCCATCCAAGCTCACTGAGCTCGAGCTGTTTTGCAAGGAGGAATGGGCAAAAATTTCAGTCTCTCGATGTGCAAAACTGATAGAGACATACCCCAAGCGACTTACAGCTGTAATCGCAGCAAAAGGTGGCGCTACAAAAGTATTAACTTAAGGGGGCTGAATAATTTTGCTCGCCCAATTTTTCAGTTTTTTATCTGTTAAAACAGTTTGAAATATCCAATAAATTTCGTTCCACTTCATGATTGTGTCCCACTTGTTGTTGATTCTTCACAAAAAATTACAGTTTTATATCTTTATGTTTGAAGCCTGAAATGTGGCAAAAGGTCGAAAAGTTCAAGAGGGCCGAATACTTTCGCAAGGCACTGTATATATACAGTACTGTGCAAAGGTTTTAGGCAAGTATGAAAAAAAATGCTGTAAACTAAGAATGTTTTCAAAAATCGAAGTGATAATAGTTTATTTTCATCAATTAACAAAGTGAATGAACAGAAGAGAAATCTAAATCAAATCAATATTTGGTGTGACCACCCTTTGCCTTCAAGACAGCATCAATTCTTCTAGGTACACTTGCACAAAGTTTTTGAAGGAACTCGGCAGGTAGGTTGTTCCAAACATCTTGGAGAACTAACCACAGATCTTCTATGGATGTAGGCTTCCTCAAATCCTTCTGTCTCTTCATGTTATCCCAGACAGACTCGATGATGCTGAGATCAGGGCTCTGTGGGGGCCATGCCATCACTTCCAGGACTTCTTGTTCTTCTTTACACTGAAGATAGTTCTTAATGACCTTGGCTGTATGTTTGTGGTTGTTGTCCTGCTGCAGAATAAATTTGGGGCTAATCATACGCCTCCCTGATGGTATGGCATGATGGATATATATCTGCCTGTATTTCTCAGCATTGAGGACACCATTAATCCTGACCAAATCTCCAACTCCATTTGCAGAAATGCAGCCCCAAACTTGCACGAACCTCCACCATGCTTCACTGTTGCCTGCAGACACTCATTATTGTACCGCTCTACAGCCCTTCGGCGAACAACCTGCCTTCTGCTACAGCCAAATATTTCAATATTTTATTTGACTCATCAGTCCAGAGCACCTGTTGCCATTTTTCTGCACCCCAGTTCCTATGTTTTCATGCATAGTTGAGTCGCTTGGCCTTGTTTCTATGTCGGCGGTATGGCTTTTTGGCTGCAACTTTACCATAAAGACTACTTCTGGCCAGACTTCTCCGGACAGTAGATGGGTGTACCTGGGTCCCACTGGTTTCTGCCAGTTCTGAGCTGATGGTACTGCTGGACATCTTCCGATTTCGAAGGGAAACAAGCTTGATGTGTTTTTCATCTGCTGCACTAAGTTTCCTTGGCCGACCACTGCGTCTACGATCCTCAACATGCCCGTTTCTTTGTGCTTCTTCAAAAGACCTTGAACAGCACATCTTGAAACACCAGTCTGCTTTGAAATATTTGTCTGGGAGAGACGTTGCTGATGCAGTATAACTACCTATATACTGTAATTGGTTGACCATACACCTGACTACAATCCTACAAAAACCCTGACTTTTTGCAAATACCTATAAGAATTTATGCTGGTTTGAAGGCAAAGGGTAGTAACACCAAATATTGATGTGATTTAGATTTTTCTTTTGTTTGCTCACTTTGCATTTTGTAAATTGATAAAAAATAAACAATCATTATTTATATTTTTGAAAGCATTCTTAGTTTTAGTTTTTTCTGTGGAGAAATTTGACATTTGACACTTATAATTATACTGAAAATACATCTGTACTTTTACAGATGTAGAATTTTAAATGCAGGACTTACTTGTAATAAACAATTTTTACATTGCTGTATTGGTACCTTTTAATCATGTATTCGTTTTCTTAAACACCAAAAGGAAGTCACTGTCCTGTCTTTCCAGATATCATCGACCCTGCAATCCTGAGGCCAGGTCGTCTAGATAAAACCTTGTATGTGGGTCTGCCACCTCCTGCAGACCGCCATGCCATCCTGCTCACCATTACTAAGGTACATGTTAACCAGAGATACCAGACAGAGCCCCAAAGTACACAGATACAAGTAAAATTAGCAATAATGTAACCTTATGTAGCTAGAAGGGTTAAAAAAAAAATCTTTTTTAGACTTACTCCTTTCAGTGTCACCTATAATAGATGGCAGTGGAATATCAGTTTGAATTACATTTATTTCCGCTGCGCTGTGATGATTACAAATGTTTTCTTTAAAGGAGAACTCTGGGCAATTTTTACGTTAATCTTGATCGCTGTAAGTATGTGAGTACTGTCGATAGCAAAAAAAAAAAAAAAAAAACGAGCCGAATCGGTGCTAGCATCATGGAGCTACTGCAGCTAAGGCCAAGAGCTCCCACTTAGCTAAAACGGCAGTTTTGGGGGCATATCATAAAGAGTGCCTTTGTGCCTCTTTAACAGACACAAAATGCAACTAAAATGTCTGTGCAACATGAACAGGGCCCTTACATGACAACAAGATGCGTTTTCAACTCAGACATTGTTTAAATTTACTTACCCTGTTAGCTGCTAGCTGCCGTCTGATGAGTGAGTGTGTTCAGCCAAGCTTCGGTAATAATCGTCACGCAGCAGTTCTGTGTGTATTTGTAGCATATATATATCCATTTTGTATGCGATCCATGGTGAATAGTAGTCTCTGCAGCGGGGAACTGTGTGTTAGTTGCCTTAGCCAGGCTAGCAGGCCCGGCCGGCATCCTTCTACTTCCTCCCCGCCTTCCCCGCCTGCCGCGGCCGACAACAATCCACGGGCGCCCGCTGGTCTGGTGGATGTCCTCCAGAGGACAGTTCATGCTTTCGCGGTGAAAAAAAGTTTATTTCCCCCTCAAAAATAGGTAATTGAGCACTGTAGTGGTAGTCACTGATATGATCATAAGATCATATCAGTGACTATGTAACTACATGGAAATGGGCCAAATGATGCTTGTTTATTGTACAGTAATAGCGTTAGTGAAGGCTAGCCTGGCAAGGCAACTAACACACAGTTCGCCACTGCAGAGACTACTATTCACCAACGCCAGATGGATCGCACACAAAATGGATATATATATATGCTACAAATACACACAGAACTGCTGCTTGATGATTATTACCGAAGCCTGGCTGAACACACTCACTCATCCCAGACGGCAGCTAGCGGTTTGACGGCGACCTGCGGACCTTTGCTGCATGTCTCTCTCTCCCCTTTCATGTCTTCAGATGTCCTGTCAAAAATAAAGGCCGAAAATGCCCTAAAAAAGAATTTTAAAAAAATCAAACTGACCTGTACACTGGGAAATGTTAAGGCATAGTTTATTTCACTTTTGAAGGGTCTGGGCTACCAGTTTCCCCCTGCTTGCAGTCTTTGTACTAAGCTAGGCTAACCACATCTCTGACCCACATCTTTGAATGCTCAGAGGTAAACTAGCTGTTGATCTTCTGTAGGGAGGGACCAAACCTCAGCTGGAGCACGATGTCTGCCTTGAAGAGGTCGCCCTCGACAAGCGCTGTGATTGCTTCAGGTAAGTCCCAGCGGGAAACCCCTGCTGTCCTCGGACACTTGCTGAACGTTTTGTTTTCATACAGTTTCTCCTCCTTTTAAGTGTGAAAATGAACTTAAACTTTAACAGTGGTTGAGGCAGCGATGTTCTTTTTCTCAAGTTGCAATGTCTGTTTAAATGTAGAACAACTGATTTGTGTGTGTGTGTGTGTGTGTGTGTGTGTGTTCCAGTGGTGCTGACATCACTGCTTTAGTGAGGGAAGCATCTGTTAATGCCCTGAGGATCTACCTGAAGTCCCAGCCTTCCCCAGCTTCTTCCTCTGGTAACTTTACTCCTACATCTGCATACCCGTACAGTGTTTAGTTTTTAAAGATAGAACTGTAATAGGATATGGAACAGAAGTGTAGTAGTAGAAAAGAAGAAGAATCCATGTACGATTTATTTGCATATTTATTGCATACTTGTGGTTTTTATTTTTCAGATGTTTGATGATCATGTTGATGTGGTACATGTTGAAATGGTACAGTCCTGTTTTTTAGCAACTTAGATTAAGAGCTAGAGTTTCACCACTTAAGTCTAAAGCAGACATAAGTCTCCACTTAAGTCTAAAGCAGTTTTAAGATCCAGTCAAGGCCAAGTGCACGTTAGGGTCAAGTCTGAGTCCAGACCAAGACAACAGAACATTCTATTTTTTTGCATCCAATTTTTTTTCTTTTTGTTTATTGTGAACTTTGGAAAATGGTAATCGCCATTTTTACAGCCCTTTGGATTAAAAAAAAAAGTCTGAATGTGGAAAGAACAACTCGGAAAAAATATATATTTGAAACAGAAAATTCCTGCACAGTGTTACAAACTATGAAAGTCTGATATATTCGCACAGATTTAGCTGCATTCTAAAATGAGGAATGTTTGGTTATTACATGAACAAAGACACACAATGAAGAACAAGCAGTAGCTGAACTAAATGAGTGCAGAACAGTTAATGTTCTGACCTCCAGTTGGTTAGATCAGACTCCCTATTTTTCCTCATAGGGTTAGCATAGGGTTTCCTCCCTATGCTAACAGGCTAACAGAGTGACGAGAACTGCTGCGCCATTGAAAAGGGAAAACATGATTCACAGTTGTAAATTGTAATTAGCACTTGGATGCTAACATGAGTGGAAAGGGCAAGTTAAAAAAATGGTAACTACCGTAATTTTGACATGACAGAAAACAACATAAACCAGAAAGGACTGTGTCTCATGCCCAGGTGACTGTCGTGTTCATTGTTCCACACAGGTCACACATACTCCTCTGGCTCTGTCGCTGACATCAGAGTGAGCAAACAGAACTTTGATGATGCCTTCAAGAAAGTTCGACCATCTGTATCCAAAAAGGTAAGAAAGTGTGAACTTTCTTTCTTTCATTTATTATACAGAAGAGTTAAAAGTAACATTAAGTTACAATATAAACGGGCCTGACTCAGTTTAAAAACTGGTTTCCAGCAGGTTCCTGTTCTGCAGAAACATTAAACACAACTTACAGTACACAAGGACAGAAACATTTGTACAGGACATCTGCATGGACTAGACAGATACGGACAGCTAAAAAAACAATACAGTTACAGCGCATGAGGACAAAAACATAGGTGTACAGGACATTAGTATGGGCTAGCCAGATACAAACAACGAAAAACAACAATATAAACAGTGCAAACAAGACTTGGGACAATACATGTGTGCAAGTGTAACTGTTGAGAAGAAATAGTTTGTGTGCCTTTTTGAAATATGTGATGGATGGTAGTGCTCTAATGTGATGGGGAATGTCATTCCACATTTTGGTGTCTATAAAAAAAGGATTTCTGGCCACAGTTGTTTTTGTATTAAGGAACTGGAATGAGACTGACCTAGTGATGTACTGGTCTCATATTGTGTGTTCAGAGAAGTGCAACAAGTGCTGGTAAGGTGCCATTTTGAATCTGAAAATAAAATGCAATAGCGCGGCTGTTTATGTAGTTCTGGTAAGTCAGAGCGTTGAATTGCGATGCAATGGTGAGACCACTTCGGAAGATTATCGTGGAGCTTAAGAGCTCGATTGTATAGTCGTGCTATTGGTTCAGTAATTTCCTTAGTGGTAAGAGACCAAATAGGAAGACAGTAGGACATTGTAGAAAACACAATTGCATGTAGGTAGGTTTCAGAAACAGAAAAGGAAAGATGTGATCTGATCTTGTTATACACAAAGTTTCTGATTCAACTTTCTTGTTAAGTTAGAAACGCACCAAGATATTTGTAAGTCTTTGTGATGACAAGATCTTGGTTTGCAAAGGTAATAGAATCAGTAAAAAGACTTTTTCTGGGTGAGTGGAAATGTATACATTCAATTTTCTTTACATTGATGGTCAAGTGGTTCTATTTCAACCAGTCATGTAGGAAGATGATAACTTTGAGTTTATGACATCAGGATTTGAGTCAGAGAGAAAAATCACAGAACGGTACAGTGGTTGCTATGTGACATGTAAAACCTGAAAAATAATAAAATATCGACAGTCTGTCCTGTGACACCTCAACAGAATTGGTTTTGTTTAAGTTTTCATTTTTAATCTTTTATTTTTATTTTGGTCTAACCTGTGAGCTAGAACACATTTGTCAGTTTTTTTTAGAAATCTTGGACATGATGTTCGTACAGTGACAACCGTCTTTACATGTTGGTCCCTGGCCTTAGACTATCACAGAAAAGCAGGCAAATTGATTTGTATTTACATGACCAACAGTTCACACTCAGTTTTTTGGTTTATACTTCATTGCTATAACCTAATTTGAATCCCTAAACAAATTTAGATATGTGCGCACACAGCGCTGTGGAGGTAGGTCGGCAAAGCGAGACTGGGCCAGACCAGATAACGGCCAAAGTCAGACAAGAGGTTGAAGACGCATGTAGTAAAGAAAGTGGGGTGGGGGAAACACGATGTAGACCGTGTGCACTTTTTCTTTTCTTTTTTTTAAGATCATTTTTTGGGGCATTTTTAGGCCTTTATTTTTATAAGACAACTAAAGACATGAAAGGGGAGAGAGAAGGGGAATGACATCAGCAGAGGGCCGCAGGTCGGAGTCAAACCCGCGGCCGTGTTAATGGGTTAGTTTGTTCTATAAAATGTCGATCAGTGTTTCCCAAAGCCCACCGTGACGTCCTCAAAAGTTTTGTTTTGTCCACAACTCAAAGATATTCAGTTTACTGTCACAGAGGAGTGAAGAAACTAGAAAATATTCACAAGAAATGCCTCAAACCGATTTAATTGATTACCAAAATGGTTGGCGATTAATTTAATAGTTGACAACTAATTGATTCATCTTTGCATCTCTACTTTCCGGGGTAAAATCTTCCACTACTTTTAAGCCGTCTTGTCTTGTACGTACTGTACCGTAAAACTGCAATTAAAGTCAAGAGTCCTAATTAAACAGCGACCCCTTTAACTTGCCGGGTGTGGCTC
Source organism: Zingel zingel (assembly GCA_023566125.1). Taxonomy (NCBI): domain Eukaryota; kingdom Metazoa; phylum Chordata; class Actinopteri; order Perciformes; family Percidae; genus Zingel; species Zingel zingel. The sequence goes on along the minus strand of CM042326.1, from coordinate 6,455,509 downwards.
CACGTTTTGACAAATAAGCGCAGTTCTCAATTAGATGCCCGGTCTGGTTGCATTTACACTTATTATTTATAGAAGTTCTTATGTATAAAATACCTAATGCAGCGCGCTTTAAACTGGTGCAGACCCCGAATGTCTTATATAGACCCATTCAGTGTATTTCCACGCGATTCTCCTCTCAGATCTCAGTATCACAGAATTATTTGTTTATTGAACAGTTGTGTTTTTTATAGGGCTGTCAAACGATACATTTTTTTAATCGCCAAATTTCTGTAGTTAATCACTATTAATCTCATGTTTTATCACATGAATACAATTCTATTATTTTGCATTTCAGAACTGTTTTTAAGTACATATTAACAATGTAAAGCCATTCTGACCAGTGTATCTTAATTGGGAATCAAATGAATGCAAGGAAAGTTACTTTATGAACTTGACTTTAAGATTTGTAATTGTTTATTATTTATTTAATGTAAACAAAAGAAAAATGTGTGAATCTGTCATTATTGCACAATTCTAAGTACCTAACCTAACCTAGATGTAACACTAACACTTTGCTTATACAGTACAAACAAAATGGTCCAAAAACCAGATGCCACAGCAGGACATTTGTAACCTTTACGTTTTTCTAATTTTCTGGACAGAAAAGGGGCTGGACAACGTCCCAAATGACAAAACCTGTTTAAAAAAACGATACAAACAACACAGTCCTAAAACCGTTTATACATAGTCAATATAGTGTGCAGTAACTTCTAAATAATTTTGATTACTCACTGACGTCCAGTGATCACCAGTTAATGAGACAGCGTTTGCAGCAGTTCCAGTTGGGCTGCTTTCTCCGTGTCATACAGGCTGTGTATGCGTGAAACTACTGTCCACCTTGACAACTTTTTAAAAGTAAACTTTCCATTCAGAATCTTGTTGGCATCCATTTCGGTGTCTTGCGCTCGCCATCCACTCAAAACATAACGTTATCCTACTACTCTTTGGCCGGCTCGCAAGCCCAAACAAGTGTGTGCGGCGTGCCTGTTGTTTAGTTTCCGGTCTAGCTAGATCCGGTGTGGTCTTGTACTTTTTCTGTTGTTACTAGTTGTTGCAACAGCATGTGAAAAAAACTACAAAGTTTGCTAGGCCAAAAAGAACGTTTAATCTCGTGATAAAAAATGTACGCCGTTAAAATGGGTTTGTGTTAACGCCGTTAATAACGCGTTTAACTGACAGCACTAGTTTTTTTATTTAGTTTGACAGCTCACCGTGTACAGCAGTGGTTCATTACTCTGGCAGTGTTCCAGATGCTGCAGATGCATACAGACTGTTTATCACTGCAGTCTGTCAGATCTCTGTCCCAGAACCTCCCTGCTATCAAGTGATCAGGAGAACCAGTCTGACTTGTCCCACACTTCACCCTGCAACATTCAGACTTCCTTCACACTATCAGAAAATAATAATTTAAGTGTTCCGGGAAAAGGGCTGGGTATCTTTAAAAAAATTTCAATACCAGTACCGATGCCTATACCGTGAATTTGATTCCAGTTCCTAAACTATACTTTTTTCGATACCAATTTTATAAAATCATTTTAACAAAAAAAAAAAGAAATTACAACATTACAGCACACATGTTTTTATTCATTTTTCAGCTCCTATTACATGAGCCCCGTCTCTGTGTGTAACGTAGAGTTTTTCCCGCGTGTCTCTACGACGTGTAACGTTAGACAGCCAATCAGCAGCATTATTAGATTTTAGATGCTGCGTGCTTATTTGCTCACTGATGCTGATGAGATTTACTCCTTTAGGTATTGAAATTGGGTGTTGTGGTGGAAGTTCTAATACAACAATAGGGCTGGGCGATATGGAGAAAATCAAATATCACAATATTTTTGACCAAACCATCGATGTCGATATTGCAACGATATTGTAAGGTTAACAATTGGTGTTTTCACAACTTATCTCCCACATTTAGATTTTAGATAAATAACCATCATAATGTGGATATAATGTCGAAGTGGTTAAAGGCAAATAATAGAACAGCTAGAACAGTCTGGTAAGTTCAGAAAATGACATCACTTTACTGCAATGCAGCCTTTGAAACCAGGAAAATGCTAAACTTACCATGTAACGATATTCAAATTCTTCAAAATCTAAGACGATATTTAGTCTCATATCACGATCTCGATATAATATTGAAATATTGCCCAACCCTAGTCAACAATGTCTTTTAAGTATTTATTATTTGCACAAAGAAGTTGCAGTTCATCAGGAGAGTCTGAGAGAATGAACAAAGAATGTTGGGAGAGCAGCATCCTTATCTAGTTTCTACGAGACTGAAAATAAAGGGAGGGAGGGAAAGTCTGGTCTGAACCAGTTCCTGTCTATCAGGAAATGGCAACTTGGGGAATTCTGAAGTCAAGGAGCAATAACACATCTACTTTGAAACATTTGTGCTAAAGGTAGAAACTATGAAATGTTTAAGCAATAGAACAACAAACCTGTAATTTACCATTAATAAAACAATAAAAATGTAAATTAACATTACAGTATTGAATGACGAGGCATTTTTCAAAACTCAATACTATGGAGGCAATTCGGTTGGTGCCTAAAAAGAATTGAATTTGGTACCCAGCCTTATGCAGGAAACACTTAAACACTAGCAACAAAAAGAGCTTGGACTGTAGATGGACGGACTGTGTCAGATGGAAAGCTCTCTGCTTCCTCACCTCTGACTGACCGACTGACTCACTGATTGTTTTGAGAAGTGCCAGGAAGAGAGGCAGGGCTCACACATCCTTCTTTAGGTCCTATTTGAGACAGCACTGACTCAGCTTTTATTTCCATGTGTGAAAACCACAAACATACAGTGACTGTGCCTGTGTGTTCCCTGTGCAGGACCAGAGGATGTACGAGCAGCTGAGAGAGTCCCTCAGCAGATAACTACGAGACCGGACGACTTTAGATATTATGGAATAATTGTGTCATGTATATATACACATTTTATTATGGTTGAATCATAATACTGATTCCTGCTTTTATAATAAAAAGTGTGTATAAAAAAATAAAAAAAATAAATAAAAAAAAAGACGTGTGTGCACATTCATTTATCTTTTATCCAGAGCAACTCACAATTGGTACATTCAACCATGTAGATACAGAGGCTTGCAAAAGTATTCCTACCCTTTGAACTTTTCCACATTTTGTCACATTACAACTACAAATGTAAATGTATTTCATTGGGATTTTATGTGATAGACCAACACAAAGCGGCGCATAATTGTGAAGTGGAAGGAAATTGATACATGGTTTTTACAAATAAAAAACGGAAAAGTGTGCCGTGCAAAAGTATTCAGCCCCCTTTACTCGGATGCCCATAAGTAAAATCCAGTGCAACCAATTGAGTTCTGAAGTCACCTAATTAGTAAATAGAGTCCACCTGTGTGTAATCTAATATCTGTATAAATACAGCTGTTCTGTGAAGGCCTCAGAGGTCTGTTAGAGTGAACATTAGTGAACAAATGGCATCATGAAGCCCAGGAAACATACCAGCCAGGTCAGGGATAAAGTTGTGGAGAAGTTTAAAGCAGGGTTAGGTTATAAAAAAATATCCCAAGCTTTGAACATCTCACGGAGCACTGTTCAATCCATCAACCGAAAATGGAAAGAGTATGGCACAACTGCAAACCTACCAAGACATGGCCATCCACCTAAACTGACAGGCATTGATCAGAGAAGCAGACAAGAGGCTCATGGTAACTCTGGAGGAGCTGTAGAGATCCACAGCTCAGGTGGGAGGATCTGTCCACAGGACAACTATTAGTTGTGCACTCCAAAAATCAGGCCTTTATGGAAGAGTGGCAAGAAGAAAGCCATTTTTGAAACAAAGCCATAAGACTGTTTGCAGTTTGCCACAAGCCATGTGGGGAACACAGCAAACGTGGAGGAAGGTGCTCTGGTAAGATGAGACCAAAATTGAAGTTTTTTGGCCTAAATGCTAAACGCTACGTGTAGCGGAAAACTAACACTGCACATCACCCTGAACACACCATCCCCACCGTAAAACATGGTGGCATCATCATGCTGTGGGGATGCTTTTCTTAAGCAGGGGCAGTGAAGCTGGTCAGAGTTGATGGGAAGATGGATGGAGCCAAATACAGGGCAATCTTAGAAGAAAACCTGTAAGAGTCTGCAAAAGACTTGAGACTGGGAGACTTCACCTTCCAGCAGGACAACAACCCTAACCATACAGCCAGAGCTATGATGGAATGGTTCAGATCAAAGCATATTCATGTTAGAATGACCCAGACAAAGTCCAGACCTAAATCCAATTGAAAATCTCTGGCAAGACTTGGAAAATCGCTTTCCATCCAATCTGACTGAGCTTGCGCTATTTTGCAAAGAAGAATGGGCAAACAGTTCAGTCTCTAGACATACTCCAAAAGACTTGCAGCTGTAATTGCAGTGAAAGGTGGTTCTACAAAGTATTGACTCAGGGGGGCATAATACTTTTGCACACCACATGTATAATTTTCCTTCCACTTCACAATTATGCGCCGCTTTGTGTTGGTCTATCACATAAAATCCCAATAAAACACATTTAACGTTTGTGGTTGTAACGTCACAAAATGTGGAAAAGTTCAAGGGGTAGGAATACTTTTGCAAGCCTTTGTCCAAAAAGTTTTACGTGAAATGATTAAATCTTAAGGTTGCCACTTTGGCAATCCTTATCCTTAAGATTTCAGTCCTGGTTGCTTTAGAATTTCTGTTTGAGTGAAACAATGAAATTGTGCAGAGTGAGAGAGAGTGTAGCACTCTGAAGCCTAGAAATAGAATGAATATTTCTATTTCTGTGGTCTGGAGTCTTGTTGATAGGCAAGCTTCAAGTTATGAGAATTGTGTGCATAGTTTCATTTTTTTTGTGTATACAACGAAAAAAGAAAGAAAAAAAACGAATTCATGGACATGTCATACACCCAGTTCTTAATACTGCATATACAGTTGTGTTAAAAAATAATAGCAGTCCAACATCACAATTTTTTGGTAGAAGTGATATTTCTACATGGCAAATAATTTACTAGTAAGTGTTGTAGAGTCATAGAAAACCAACAGACCCAACAGTCATGACATGCATGCTGCTCATTCTGTGTAATTGAATCTGTAATTAAAAGGGGCATGTTCAAAATAATAGCAGTGTTGTGTTCAATTAGTGATGTGATTGATTCTGTGAAGAAACAGGTGTCAATTATGTATATATTTAAGAAAGGAAGGAAGCAAATGTTGTGCATGCTGGTTATTGTGCATTTCACACCGAAATACTCAGCAAAATGGGTCGTTCAAGACATTGCTCTGAGGAACAGCGGACTTTGATTAAAAAGTTGATTGGAGAGGGGAAAACATAAAAAGAAGTGCAGAAAATGATAGGCTGCTCAGCCAAAATGATTTCAAATGCCTTGAAATGGCATCCATTTGGATGACGTGGGAAAAAACGGTCAACTGTGGACTGATGAGAGCAAAATTATTCTTTTTGGGTCTAGGGGCTGCAGACAGTTTGTCTGATGAGCCCCATGCACTGAATTCAAGCCACAGTAAAGCATGGTGGTGCAAAAATCATGTTATGGGGATGTTTCTCATACTGTGGTGTATGTGCAGCCGAAGGCTAATCTCTTCCGACTACACCTCGGATAATGAAGGACAAAAAAAAATAAAAAAATATATATATATATATCTTGATACTGCTCTTGTCATATGGCTCTTTGTAGCATTACCTATTTAGAGCTAATGTACTTGCACTTACTACTTGTCTGGAGTTTGCACCTTCAAGGTTGACCACACTTAATTGTAAGTCGCTTTGGATAAAAGCGTCAGCTAAATGACATGTAATGTAATGTAGGCTAATGTAACTAACATGATAGTGCTTCACAATAAAAGCATTTGAAACAAGAATGAGCTTTTGATCTCCACTCCAACAATTCCTTGAAGTACTCAGGAAAAAAGAAAAGAACTTTGAACTACAGGTCCTTTACAACTGGGCAAGATTCGATCTGCCAATGATCATGTGATTTAATTGAAATCTCTAGAAAAGCACCTTGTAATGAAGTAGTTTTGTCAACTGCTGATTCTAAAGTCAAGATTTGATAGTGTCTCCTGTAGTTAAATTAAGTACTTTTTGTTAATTAATTGAATACATTAAAAAAGCAAAGCCCATCATCAACAGTGATGTTTTTAATGTACATGTACATGTGTACATATGTGGACAGGAATTTTGTATTTGGAGGCTCCACATCAGGAACCTCTGCACACATCATGCTGTCCAAGTGTTTGGTTCCACCTAAACCTTCCCCAGAAGTTAGGACTTCCTATTGAGTGGACCTGTATGCAGCCCTCCCATAAAGAGTTTTAAAAATACTGGGGTCTACTGAAACCAAGTACACAGATGCATCCACCGCCTTCCTAAATAAACATTTTATGATCATTTGGATTTCTCATGTTTTATTTAAAGGGCCAGTGTGTATGATTTAGAGGATCTATTGGCAGGAATGGAATATATTATTCACAATTATGTTTTCATTAGTGCATAACCACCTGTAAGAACTGTGTTTTTGTTAGCTTAGAATAAGCCCTTCATATCTGCATAGGGAGCTGGTCGTCTTCAACAGAGCCAGCCATGTTTCTGCAGTAGCCCATAACGGACTAACCAAACACTGGCTTTAGCGCGGGCCTTCTGTGTTTTTACATTGAAGAGAAGGCCACCGTAGATTCTCCTACATGCTCGGCGAGGGGTATTCAGTAGGTTGCTATCTGCAACCTCACCGCTAGACGCCATTAAATCCTACACACTGGTCCTTCCATTAAACATATTCCATATTTTTGTAATTTTTGTCTTTCAACATGAAGGTCTGAATCAGGGGTGTCAAACTATTGGCCCAGGGGCCAGATTGCATGTCAGACAATTAGATTATAAGGTTCCACGTCATAAATTTATTTTTACATCTGGCTCACAAATTCAGGAGGTTGACTTTGAGGACAGACAGAACAGAGTTACAAGAGGAGGATGCTGCCGCTCTCCCTAGGTGATTTGGATATGAGGTCCCTGGTCTAAATGCTGATTCAAAGCCTTCTCTATTGCCAGGAATATCATTGTAAATAGAAGAAAGTAAGTCTTGTGTATCTTTATTTATTTTATTGGCTTTAAAGTATTCCAAATTAACTGTATTAAATTTTAAAAAAATTGTGGAAACAGTCAAATCAATAGCAATCTAATGTCATTTTGTTCATGGTTGCTAAGTGTCCAAATTTCAAACTAACACAAGAGGACAGCTGCAGCAGCCCTGCTTCTACAACTTAAGATACAATAACAAAAAACACATTTTATATTTTGGCAGTTTTTCGTCGAAGTAAATGCATTCATAAAATTGAAATTAAGACCACAAACGGCGCAGAGAATCAAAAACAAAGCTCTGAGGCACTGATGAGTAACACACTTTCAACCTTAAATTAACTTGTTATAAACAGTTTGTATGGAAGCATGACAACAGGTTGTATAATGGTAGATTAAAGCGTTGATGATAAAGAGCAGTTGGAAAAAAAAAGTTTAACTACTACATTTAACATAAAGCAACCGACGAAAGCCTCCCCATAAACTCAACACATAAGGAGGGATCTTGATCAGTGGAGTTCAACTTTGGTCCACTTATATACGCACACACACTAACACACAGATGCTATCAACCAATAGCAAAGATGCTTTCATGTTGTCCAAAATGCAAAATGAAGGGAGACATGTCTTTTGTTTAATAAAATGAATCACTATGGCAGAATACAAACTGCAACGCAAACACCTTTGACATGGTTTGCACTCAGTTGTCACACAGGAGTAGATGGTACAACAACCTGTGTGGGCTTATATTAAGTTGGCTGTGAAGCCATCTTGATAGCTAATTTCTGGGGCTGGTTGTACAAAGACATCTAAAAAAATACAAGATTCCCATTCCCATCTAAATCTGTTCTGCGTGATAAATGGACACAGGTCACTAATGCACCCAGGATGCATTGACATCTGATCACTGAGACCACATTCAGAGGTAGACTAGGGGTGGGGGATAAAAATCAATAAAGCATAGCGCTATTTTCTGTGGCAATACTGTTTCGATACATAGACGCCACGTATCGATCTATTATTATATATGTCATGTTTGTCTGCTTGACAATCCCATTTTGCAGCAATAAAATTGATAGGAGATGAACAGACAAAAATGTATCCTAAGATAAAACAGATGTTGAGAAAGTTTCCTTTTAGGGACATCATTTAAAATTGGGGACAATTTTAAGTTGGAAAAAAGGTAATACATTTAAATATATCGCAGGATATTGCAATATGTTTAAAATAGCAATAATACTGATACTTAAGTATCGCGATGATATAGTATTGTGAGGCCTGTGGTGATTCCCACCCCTAAGGTAGACAGGTCTTGTTTTGCTCTGACTAATGCAAACCGATGCACGTCTTCCAGCAGTCTGTTCATATTTCATTGTTTGGCGTTTTACTGACTACTTACTCTTTTTCATTCTTTACTGATCAGTGTGGTAACAGACATGTGTCCTCAGAGATGTTAGACCTAACGTGTAAAGAACACGCACATGTGCGTGCACATTAGCACGCCAGCTAGAATTTGGGGGTCGTTTTAAACTAATTTGTCCAAAAGTAGTGGACAAATGGAAGAGTGATTTTGATTCATCCTCAGTAGAGCTTAGATCGGGCCCAAAAAAAATCAAGCCCGATACATTAACTGGAATTATGAGCCCGAGCCCGATTTCAACCCAACACTTTTTTAATACGTGGGCCGTTATAACTGACGTTCTCAACTACAATTGAGAGTTGTTTGAACTGCAGAAATCTGTTTAAAATGATCTTAATGAATAATGCAACAAGAGCGAAGCATGTAAACTGCGCTGTTTGTTTATTCAGAATGGAATGGATCGCAAATGGATCCGAATGAAGAAACGTAAAAAAACCCGCATTTCTCTGCGAGGGCTTGCCTCGCCCTCATGCTGGGAGAAGTAACAAAAGAGGACGTTGAAGGCTGACTATCACCTTTAGTGCCACGGCGAGCCTGCTTCACGCGTCTGTTCATCATCTAAGTCCCCGTTTTATTTGCTGTCATAGGCGGGCAGCGTGCCGCACTTAGCCTAATGCACTCGACAAAGCTGACACACATGTCACTGCCCACGACTTGTTTAAAATGGTTCCATACCTCTGACTTTCCTCCAAACTTGGTCAAAGGTAATTCTCCCGTTTCTCTTTTTTTCTTTACTCTCTCGGGTCGGGCTTGGGTTCGGGCAGAGAATCTAAACTCTAATCCTCAGGGGGACATAATATGTGTACCAAATTTCATGACAATTCAACCATCCAGTTATACTTTTACTCGTTCGTAAAATACATATAACATTAGACATCTTAAGTTAAAGTATTTGTTTGATCAGAGCCAAAGGCTTTGTGCAACCAGCCCTAGCTACTGCCTAATCACACTAACAAACTGAGTTTTTTAATCTAACATCTCCAGTTTTTTGCCTTTAGGATAACAAATAAACTATGTTCTCTTCCTGTGGAGGAAAAGCACTTTTTCACAATGTCCACCCTTTTTTTCACACGTTGATTGTATTAATATGCAGAAGCTGTTTAGTTTATGGGACGGTGAGCGCAGAGTGCAGTCATGGTGGACACTGCAGCTTTGTTCCAGAGAAGCTTTCAGTCGAGTTACTCCTGCTTGACATCTCCTGTCAGCTTCCTCTTGACTCGAGAGTACGGGCTCAGTGCATCGTCCATGATGAAGTCGAACAGGACCTTCAGCCACGATGTGTACTGAGGCAGGTCATCATAATACTCTGCTGCTATCTTCTTCACCTGGAAACCAAGCCGAAACAGAAGAATAGATGTCAAAGAGCCATTTACAGTTTACACAGCTGATAAATGCTTTCATGTTTTAGACATACTGATCATTTTGAAGTCCTATTTTGTTTTCACACAAGTGAAAAGCGGGGTGTGCTGCTAAGGGTGTAATGATTCCCTTTCTTTCTTTCTTTCTTTCTTTCTTTCTTTCTTTCTTTCTTTCTTTCTTTCTTTAAGAATGGCCAATAGGGGGCACCACAAATCTTTTCCATATGGGCTTATAGTATTGTATTTTTCTGTCTTTTATTTTGAAACTGGGCTGTTTTCTGAGAATGGAAGCCTCTGTCGACTACGCCTGGCTTCCTTTAACATTAAGTTAAGTTCATATTTTTGTTTGTGGAATGTACACTACCGGTCAAAAGTTTTAGAATACCCCAATTTTTCCAGGTTTTTATTGAAATTCATGCAGTTCAATGTCTCATTGTACTCTGAAATGACAGAATAGAACAAATGAACAATTTAAGTTAAATTCAAGATTAGGAATCAATTTATAAACCAAAATGTATTCTAAATTTTTGACTCATCAAAGTAGCCCCCTTTGGCAGATATAACAGCTGAACACATTTGTGGCATTATTTCTACAATGGAAATCAAATATTCTTCAGAAAGTTCTTCCCAACTCTGTTGCAGAAGTTCCCATAAATGTGTGGCACTTGTAGGTTGCTTTGCTTTCACTTTTCTGTCCAGTTCATCCCAAACCAGCTCAATGGGGTTTAAGTCTGGTGACTGTGCTGTGACCTCCATGCTGCAGAACAGCATTACATTTTTCTACATCTTACATCTTTTTACCTATTTCTTGTTCCCTGAAAAAGACCTTTTTGTAAAATTCTTTGTACCATTTCAAGCTATTCATTGGACTTGAACTGCAAAAAATTCAATAAAAAACACTTTGTTGAGATGATGCGCTTAATACACTCAAAGCTTAGTCTTGTCATGTGTGGTGATGCTGTGTTCTTAATGTCTGTCCTTATCAATTGTCTTGTGGTAAAGACAGACAATTTTGCATACTGTGGACAATGACATTACTGACTAACTAATCATGGGTTTGATCCTGAAGTTACACAAAGAGGCAAAGAACAAATCAGGGCAAAAAAAATGTTATGTAACAGTTATAGAACGTCAATTTAAAAATACGAGTTCCTGTGAAACGCCATATTCACAAGTAACAAGGTTGCACATACTTTGTCAGAGGATCTGTCTAAATCTGATTTGTCTCCACCCAAATTAATAATTTATTTCATCCTTTCTAATCTCATGGAAAAGTGCGATCTGTGCCACCTGTGGGGAACAATAAACGCTTACACTTTATTTTTAGGGGTGTGCGTAAGACTGACATGACACTGTCATAACCAGGACACGACACCGTTCATAAACGTGTCTTTATGAATGTTTATGACAAATGTTTATGACAGTCTTTTTATGTTGATGTTTTGACAACTTGACATTAACCAAGACAATATAATCTGTCAGTGTCTTTATTATGACAACTTGACAGTAACCTAGACAACATACAGAAATATGTCATAGCAGGTCTAATTATCAAAGTTAAAGAAACCATTTACCTTTAGTTATTTGTTAACATTACATTGTCTCGCATTGCCAGACCTATCTCCACAGCGCTGTGGAGTAAGGTCTGGCTCCTCCACACATACATTCTATGATATGAGAAAAAAATGCTTTGGGATGTTTGCATTTCTTTAAACTAATCTCACTCGTCTTGGGTGGCACTAAGCTCCGGATGCAGCGACAAAATAGTCTCGGGAAGAAACTTGTTTTGTTTTTGCAAAAGAAAACGCACATAAAATATTAAATGAAGTTAACTGTTCACACAATACAGTAACGTGAGCTATTTTAATGAGCTGGATACATGGTTAAACCTCATTAGCTCTTAACAGTTTATTGGCAGGTGTACTTTTTAAGAGAGTACAAAGTACCGTTGTTAGAGAATAGGGGTGTCACGATTCTCCAAATCCTCGATTCGATTACATTTTCGAGTTTTAAGCACAGGTTGCTATGCCATTTTTAGACTAGACTTTTATGCAATATAATATATGACTTTTGTTCGCAATGCACCAATGTATTGTCAAATTTAAAACATTTATTAACAAGGTAATGCGACAATAACTTATATCTTCAGTCAATTGGAAACTTAAGCAAAATAACCAGAGTAGTGTCACTGAACTGGGAGAATGAACCGACTCACTCCTGTTTTTTTTTTTTACCTCATTCGTGCCGGCAGCGCTTTCGCTCAAGCTGAGTGCGATCGGTGTATGCTCATGGATGTATTAAGAGAACTGTTAACAGTAAAGCAACCTCCTTTTCTCCTCCCAAACCCATCCCTACAACCTATTAAATTGAATAATTATTAATTTCTTACTCACTGTAACTTGTATTCTTGTATTTGTATATTATTATATTTTAGCCTGTTTTATTTTCATCATGACCGTTTTTAATTGCTCTTTAATGTTTCATGTAAAGCACTTTGAATTGCCTTGTTGCTGAAAGGTGCCGTAGAAATAAAGTTGCCTTGCAACCTCAGCCTGTCAGTCAGTCCCCAGGGCATATGCACCGTTGTGCCTGCTCGTCTTAGAGGAAGTGTAATGTCAACAGCACCACGACCACTTTCAGCTCGCCATTAATATCATATCACAGTGAAAAGGTGTTTGCGTGAAGTTTTGAAAAACTGTAACCACACTTGAAACCGCTTTATCGGCATTGCCGTGACTCTCTGTGACTTCAACAAAACTGCAGAGCTGACGTAGTTTGCTCCGTCCGCACCTCTGCACTCGCGCGTGTGTGTCAGACCTCTGCTCTCTGTCAACATGCAGAGAGGACAGATAAGCTTGTGCTCAGGTACCGAAATTTGGCACCGTTTGATTTTACGTGAACCAATACTTGGTAGTGCCGAGGTGATTCGGTCGGTACCGGTAAAAGTACCGGGTTTGGTACCCAACCCTACACACAATACAAGCCTTCAGTGATCGCGCACCCCCCCCCCCAACGCAGTTCCTTGTAACCAAGGAGGACACAGAGGATTTAAAAAAAACATGATGGAGGTAATTATCTTCACTTGAGTTTCTGCGTGCGAAAGACGCCGGACAACACCAATTTTTAAACTTAGCCTTACTGAGAAATACAGAGAGAGTTTTGTGAAGCTGATAGTCTAAATTAGCAATGTATCAACTCATTTGGCGATGGTTTGAATGTAACGGACGATGATTAATATAAAAAAGTTACGCACTAAAGCTTTAAACAATTTGGACTTATCATAAAGATGTCATAACGTTTGATTGCATTGTGAAATTATTTTTTTAACGGTGCCATGAATCATTCCCTTGAGCTCAAGTAAAGTAAAAACCATTTGGACTTGTCATTAAGATGGCATGAATGTTATATAACCAGTTTGACATCAGATAATATAGTACCAAGGTGTGTGTGTGTGTGTATATATATATATATATATATATATATATATATATATATATATATATATATATATATATACGAAATTTATTGGCTATTTCAAACTTTTTTAACAGATAAAAAACTGAAAAATTGTGCGTGCAAAATTATTCAGCCCCTTTACTTTGAGTGCAGCAAAGTCTCTCCAGAAGTTCAGTGAGGATCTCTGAATGATCCAATGTTGACCTAAATGACTAATGATGAAAAATAGAATCCACCTGTGTGTAATCAAGTCTCCGTATAAATGCACCTGCTCTGTGATAGTCTCAGAGGTCCGTTTAAAGAGCAGAGAGCATCATGAAGAACAAGGAACACACCAGGCAGGTCCCAGATACTGTTGTGGAGAAGTTTAAAGCCGGATTTGGATACAAAAAGATTTCTCAAGCTTTAAAACATCCCAAGGAGCACTGTGCAAGCGATAATATTGAAATGGAAGGAGTATCAGACCACTGCAAATCTACGAAGACCCGGCCGTCCCTCTAAACTTTCAGCTCATACAAGGAGAAGACTGATCAGAGATGCAGCCAAGAGGCCCATGATCACTCTGGATGAACTGCAGAGATCTACAGCTGAGGTGGGAGACTCTGTCCATAGGACAACAATCAGTCGTATACTGCACAAATCTGGCCTTTATGGAAGAGTGGCAAGAAGAAAGCCATTTCTTAAAGATATCCATAAAAAGTGTCGTTTAAAGTTTGCCACAAGCCACCTGGGAGACACACCAAACATGTGGAAGAAGGTGCTCTGGTCAGATGAAACCAAAATCGAACTTTTTGGCAACAATGCAAAACGTTATGTTTGGCGTAAAAGCAACACAGCTCATCACCCTGAACACACCATCCCCACTGTCAAACATGGTGGTGGCAGCATCATAGTTTGGGCCTGCTTTTCTTCAGCAGGGACAGGGAAGATGGTTAAAATTGATGGGAAGATGGATGGAGCCAAATACAGGACCATTCTGGAAGAAAACCTGATGAGACTGGGACGGAGATTTGTCTTCCAACAAGACAATGATCCAAAACAAAGCAAAATCCTCAATGGAATGGTTCACAAATAAACATATCCAGGTGTTAGAATGGCCAAGTCAAAGTCCAGACCTGAATCCAATCGAGAATCTGTGGAAAGAACTGAAAACTGCTGTTCACAAACGCTCTCCATCCAAGCTCACTGAGCTCCAGCTGTTTTGCAAGGAGGAATGGGCAAAAATTTCAGTCTCTCGATGTGCAAAACTGATAGAGACATACCCCAAGCGACTTACAGCTGTAATCGCAGCAAAAGATGGCGCTACAAAAGTATTAACTTAAGGGGGCTGAATAATTTTGCACGCCCAATTTTTCAGTTTTTTATCTGTTAAAACAGTTTGAAATATCCAATAAATTTCGTTCCACTTCATGATCGTGTCCCACTTGTTGTTGATTCTTCACAAAAAATTACAGTTTTATATCTTTATGTTTGAAGCCTGAAATGTGGCAAAAGGTCGAAAAGTTCAAGGGGGCCAAATACTTTCGCAAGGCACTGTGTGTGTGTGTGTGTGTGTGTGTGTGTGTGTGTGTGTGTGTGTGTGTGTATGTATATATATATATATATATATATATATATATATATATATATATATATATATATATATATATATATATATATATATATATATATAAAAAGGAGCATCTTTTTCCAATTGTATTTGTCTGTTCAAAAATATAAAACAATAAAAAGTTGATCTACAAAAAAAAAAAAAAAAGCCCAAAACAACAGTCGGTGACATTAAAGAACGGCTTGCGTATTGCTAAGGCCACAGGGTCAAAATTAAATTATTTATTAAAAATGAAATAACTTATTTCACCAGTAAATTCCTGTTAAACGACAAAAAAACCCACTGGATGGGAAAAGGGTATTTCACAACAACTTTGAATGCAGCATGAGGCTGGCAAGGCGAATTTCAAGTGAACGCAACATCTGTGTTGTTTTTCAGACAACGGCAGCTACAGCTCCAGTGAAATACAGACACACTTTTAGACCGTTTAGCTGTCAGCATTTTAACCGTGTTTACTCCAGCTGCTAGCTAACGGTAGGCTAGGGTTAGCTGCTGTCAGGTGTAGTGTTGACTAGCGTCCCGTGCGGCGATGTTTCAGTTCCCTCTAATGTCTGTTTTTGGAGCATCAGAGAGAAGCATAGTTTGAAGTGGCACCTAAATAAGGCACCGAAATCAGCGTTGCTATTTGGTCTGGTAGAGAACAGTCGTTAAGGCACTGGTGCCGTATTAGCACCGGGTCTTGGGACCCCCCCCCAAAAAATGACACCTAATGACAACAGTCCTAAACATTTACAAAGACCTCTTAATATTCGTGACAGGTGTCATGTCATGGTAATGATGGTGTCATTCATGTCAGTCTTATGCACAGCCCTTAAAAATAAGGTGTTACCCAATGATCTCAATAGTCACCCAACTGTACTAACCATGGGCAGCCTGCGTCCTGGGATGCTGGGGAAGTCATGGTGCTCATTGTGGTAGCCCACGTTGAAGGTGAGCAGGTTCAGGGAGCCATAGTAGGAGTAGGTCTCATGGCCCTTGAGGAACATGTAGTGCTCAGCTATGAAGTGACCAGAGATGGGGTGCAAGCCCATTCCCAGCAAGGAGCCAGCCAGCATGTAGACCACAGGCTTGGCCCCCCACAGGCAGTAAAGCAGAATGTTAAAGGTGAGCTGGATGGCCAGGTTGGTCACCTCCAGCTGAGTGATGGGTTTGGGGTTGATCCAGAGGGGCCGGATGGCATAGAAGAGGGGCTGCAGAATAATCCAGATGAATTTCCGGAAGCGCGTGCAGAAGAACCAGCCTTCAAACTCAGTAGGGATGTCTACATCTACCCCGTCTCCACCCAGGTAGCGGTGATGGTCCAGGTGATAGCGTTTGAAGGAGGCAGAGTAGGGCAGGCCGATGGGCAGGTTGGCAAACATGGCAAAGTAGCGGTTCCACATGGCCTTGTTGTTTCCAAAGGCCGTATTGTGAGAAATCTCATGAATAGCAAGGGTCATTGAGTGGTTGATACAGCTGCCAAAGGCATATGTCCAAAACAAAACCCATTTCCAGTCCAAGTCTTTAATCAAGTAGAAAGCTAAAAACTGTATAGCCACCATCATGCACACAATCCATTTCAGCCTTGGGTCAGGACCCATCAACGACTTGATTTCTGGATATTTGGCTGTAGGAGAGAAACAAAAAACGTCAGTTAAACTCAGGAAAGATTTATATACTGAAAATGTATAATAATAACTATACATACACAATAACTATAAGAATTAGAATACACTATGACAATTGCAAAAGAAATTG
Source organism: Zingel zingel (assembly GCA_023566125.1). Taxonomy (NCBI): domain Eukaryota; kingdom Metazoa; phylum Chordata; class Actinopteri; order Perciformes; family Percidae; genus Zingel; species Zingel zingel. The sequence goes on along the minus strand of CM042326.1, from coordinate 6,438,788 downwards.
TCAGTGAGTGACCAGTAATTATGAAGTATGACTTTACCTCATAAATCATTAAAAAATGCTTTGTAATATGTTATGATTGTTATATTTCTCTGTTCTTTATTATATTATATTTATACAGTGCAGTATTGTATGCATGCTTTCAAAAAAAACAAAAAAACAACTGTTGGATATAACCGAAAATAATGGTTGGTCAACAACTGTGTTATTGACGTTATTAAAATTAAAGATGCACACTGCTGATTTTGCTATAGAGCTCAATTGCTCCCTGAAATGCCAAACTCGTCCTAAAAACTAGTTAATATTTCTATTACGTTTATGTTCTTAGATGATCTTTCATGGTAATCAAATCATAGATTTGCTGTCAATGATTGTCATATGTTGTAAACATGAATTAATGTGATGCAAGTATAGACTGACTTCCTTCCACTGTACACAAGCAAATCTAAAATATCCTGGATATGTCAGAATCTGTGCAGTAGTGATCAGGCGGTGGAGAACATTTTGAAAATGTTAATTCATTTTGATAATCAGTCATGTAAGACTAGTGGCAGACAGCTGATATATTGTGACTTTTGGCTCTCATCTTTCTAACTGGGACAGTAATGGAGACCTAGGCTGTAACTATGCAGTAAATCCATTTATCAAATCTTATGTACCGATGGGTGTGCAGTAAACATGTAAGGGCATTCAGAAGTCATTCAGCCCCAGGCCTTTTCCACATGTTAAGGCGTCACATTTTAAGACTTTGAGTAGTAAACCACCAGACTAGTAGGGTAAAATGTCTACAAGCCAGTGCAAATTATTACTAGCCCAGTATTCAGGCATGTACCTTGACCCTACATTGTGATGTAGACAGAGTGAGACAAAAATCTTAAAGCAACTCGGATTTCTCTGTTTAACTGGCAGCCGGGTGGTCGTTCAATAAACTGTCTGTACACTTACAGTTCTCAATGTTTTGGTTAACATTTAGGGACCCTCATTATGCTACCGTTGAAGTGTGGTGATATTTTGAGCCTTTTTAGTGGTATAAATAGCCATTTGTTTTTACGTTCCCTGTGCCCCGAATACTAGCGTTGTAAGCTAATCGGCGGTCTGCGCTAGTGTCTTTCAAGCTAAAAACTCATTCGATTAGCATGAAAACATGTCCCAGAGAGCGACAGAGTGGGTACACATCTGTTAATAACCCCAGTGTTTCCTCTATGTTGATAGCATAGTGGCGGTCCGTCATGAAAAAATGTCCAGCGCCACGGTATCAGAAATAGGGCAGACGCACAACAGGGTTTCAGCTATGTACACTGCACACCACCGCTCCTTCAGTTGTTTATAAAAAGTCATAAAGTCGTAGTGCCGTCTGCTCTACTGAACTCAAGCGAACTGTCATCCGCTCTCTCTCCCCCTAGGGTGAGCAGAGCAACTGGAACAGTGACAGGACGTCATCACTCGTGAAGTTATGGCAACCAAATAAACAACAGGGCGAGTACTACTTCACTCAATAAGTGATAAACACCGACGAAAGCCGCGACATGAAATCCGCACTCACGCCCGTGAAATACGACAGCTACAGTTTATTGGAAAATAGCATTGTGGACACTGAAGTTGATGAATTTACTGTTTATCAGACCCCAGATGAGACAAGAAGCTAACGTTTAGCCACGCTGCTGTGACGGCCCATCTGCCTCTGAGTCGCTGCTGCAGGAGACTGTGTGTATTCCTCCGACACACTGTAGTAACGTTACTGATTTAAAACTGTTTTCCAGGTTAGTGGGGGTGCGTACCACTTAAAACCAACATGAAAAATGTAGCTAGTAATGTTCACTCAGCGTTTTGTTTTGTTGTTAAACTGTGTGTAAAAAGAGAAATAAATCAACATAGCAGCACTCAGGAGGCTCCACTCTAGTATTTTTCTGATATATCTCATCATTTGGTGACATATCACCTGTTCAACTGACTTTAGCAGTTTAGATAACAGACACTCAACTGTCCCGTGTGATAACAGACATGTGAACCAACTACAGACATTTTCCTTGTTCACGGACTCATGGCGGTGCGCGATTGCAGAATGAAACACTGATGTATAACTGCTATTATGCCATATAACTGCTAATTTGATTCATTTACGTATTAATCGAAGGGGCGATAGCAGACACTTTAACCCCTGGTTGAATGATTATGAATGCATCTTTTCAGTTACTCCAAATCCTCAGCGGAGGTAGCCTATTTTTGGATGTGGGCATGATTTGCATTCAGCGGGGAGAGAGGTGTGGGTATGTCTAATGAGATCAGTGGCAGGTGAGTTAATTCACACAGCTGGTGCTCATTGACTAATTACACTCTCTCTTCAAGTGCAGTAGTGTGAACCTGGGATGTCTGCCCTGCCGGCTGTTGGATGTCATTTACTATTGAACTGTTTGCCGAACTGTTAAGAGCAGCGTCAGAAAAGCCAAGCAGCCAGAGGCGCACGCCGAAGCTGTGTATTTATATTGAAAGTGTGTGTTAGCAGACGTGAGAATAAAAAGTGCCTTTGTCTGTGAGAGAACTGTCATGTCTACGTTTGTGTTGAGAGACCCACGGCAGCAGCGAGTCTTGCTACAGATTAATTTCCAAAAAGGCATATTAGTCGCTTGCCCCAACCACTATAAAGTTATAAGGAAAAAAAGAAAGAGAAATCGTTGCTTTAAAGCATGGATTTAACTAGCAGAAGTAACTTATTAGTGTTATATTAAGTATGACAAATGTTCACATTCACGAGTTGCAACGATGTTCCTGTAGGATATCTGCTCATACTCGCTGACTCCAGAGAAATAAAGAGTTCGGTATATTGGTATATCCAGCATCAGCAACACACATTGTGAAATACTCAGCAAAAGGTATTCATTTCCAACAGTCGCCGGTAGGCCGCTGCAGACGTCTAGAGCGGAGATACAGATCCTTCTTTTAACTGCATACTGGGCATGAAACAGTCTGAGCTGTATTGATAATTTACATCTATTGAAAACGGCAGAAAGCCACTTATAGCAGGTACGTAGACCAGGTGCTATTAGTGCTGACTGTCCCTTGCTGATGGATGCAAACACATGTATGGTGAAAAAAGAGAGGGCTACTCGAAATCGAAATAAAATTGTGATGGCGTAATATTATATAACCATGTGACAAATGCATGGGTTATAGGCTTAAATAAATTAAAATAATATTCAATATTTGGTAACCTTTTTAATACTCATTTGCCTGCTCTTTGATTTGTTCTGAGAGCAACAAGGTTTCACAGCGGGTGTGTTGAGGCTACATCCACACTGCTAGAACCTGTAGAAACATGAACTGTCTTGTGGTGAACCATGGGCTTCTGCTTAGTGCTATGCTATTAGAGCTGCCAGGGGAGGGCTGCACTGACATAGCAATGTGGAGATAGGTCTGGCTACGCGAGACTAGGGGATGGCTAACAGCTAAAGATTTCCATGGTGTGCAGCCACGCTTCCAACACGGCAAACAAACTACATTCATTACATATCCAATTATCACTAGAGAAGGCAAAGGAATAGCTAATAATATGAAACACAAAGCCAGAGAGAGCATGAGAGGGAAAGAAGGAAGCCATCGCTAACTCCTTAGCTTAACTACAGTAGTAAGCAGCTGCAGAATAACGTGTAAACAACTGTGGCATATGAGAGAAAGTTGCTAAAAAGGAGGAGAAAGCTATGAGTGCTTGAGCAAACTAGTGCAAGTTTAAATGTATAGTGGGTAATGAAATGAAGACTATCACAAAATTACCTGGCTTGAGCTAGAGCTGCAGG
>CM042326.1:6387500-6430000 GCA_023566125.1 Zingel zingel | reverse complement strand
TAAAAAGCATAGAGCAACGTACAGACACTTCCTTAAACGTTCGCTCATTCAGAGACCAGAGTCTCAAACGGGGCTCTGTGTCTGTCAGAAGGTCTGAGATCTACCGTATCAGCAGAGCAATCACGTAATGCACATCAGACTATGGAGCAGGTAGATTATTTTCTGAAATATAGTGACTATTATATAACTTTATTTTTCTCAAAATATCACGACTCATATTTTGAGTGTGCACAAAGTTTTGAACATGAGCAGAAATCTTGCTCAAACTTAATATTACAGTCCAGGGGTTTATTAACAAATTAAAATGAATTAATGTATGCATGTATAATTAATGTATCATTGAGGTGAATAATTGTCATATGAACATTTAAGGAGGTTACTTCCTCAACAAACAACATTGGTAGAATGTCACTCTTGCCTGTCTTCAAAACTTGAGAGCCCTGACAGTGGCTACTTATACTATCTCTCAAAAGCCAATAAAACACCTACTTAAGGACATGTTTAACTTAACACATGGCAGAAGTGTGAAAGTCCAAGTGAAAGTCTTGTGTAAGCCTAGTCTTCCGTTATAGTGTGTATCCATATACGACAGTATGTGAACCGTTATGGCACCGTTACTGTGAGAAGCTCAAAAGAGTTAGCGTTGCTATTTCAGGGAGTGGCGACAAGACTACTGTGGCTGTAAGGTTACGCTACATTGCTAACGTTATTATGTTTCATTAAGCCAACTGGCTGCAACTATCTTAACGTTATATAATAACTATCTGTATTTCTATAACAGCCATGGTGGTGTCTCTCGGTCACTAAAAGGGAGTAAACTATTAACCAAAGTTAAACCTAACCTATGACCGTTAAGCTAACACTTGGCAAATTAACAGGCGGATGTGGAACCGTTAGCTAGTTACGTTAGCAAACCGAGTCAGCTGATATGGTAGTGGTGGTATTTAGCTACGCGTTTAACGAACGTTATTCATCAACATAGCCACCCAGGCGAGATAACATAGTTATAGCTAAGTTAATGTTAACTTACGTTATAGGTTAACTAGATAACAAAACTTGCTAACGGATAAGTTAGCTAGCTCACCCAGTATTTCTTTTCTCCTGTCGGCATGCGGCTGGTCCGTATATACCCACTCGAAGTCCTCACGGGTGACCCGATTCCCCATCTTGTTATCACTATTTTAAACAACTTACTTAGACAAAGAAGTAACGTTAGTTAAATGTCACAAGGTTGTTTCAAAAGAGAACTCTGACTCTTATCCTCTCCTCTATGATCCTCCTCCTATCCTCTCTCCTCGCCTGGCTGATTTGCCCGAACTTCAGTCACTCCTCCCTACTGTAGTCAGCTCCTCCTACCAGCTTCATCGAAGAACGGAGAGGTGAAATTCTGAATGACGCAGTTGTTCTACGCTATCACATTATTGTTCTTAACGTCTCTGAAATAACCAATGATCACATTTTACCAATAAGTGGAGTAGTAGATATCCATTTAACTATTGTCAGAAAACCCAGCAATAGGACTAAAATATAATCCGTTTCATGCAAAAGGAAGAGAAAAAAAGAAGATTAAACAAAGACTTTATGGATATGTAGGCTATTATATATGCCCCAAAACTCACCAGACAAGAAACCATAGTGCTCTACTAGCAACCCAGGAACAGTAAAGTATTAGTGCTAGATTTGCATAGTATGGCCGCTTAAAGGGATAGTTTAATACGTTTTGAAACATGTTGTAATTAATTGCTGTGCTGGAAAGAGGCATATTGAAATCAGAGGATTATTTGGTGGCTGGGGGCAGGGGCCTAGCACAAAATTCTGGGCCCTGTAGAAAGGCATTCTTTATGGGCCCCTCCACAGCTATTCATTCTAGCTTCTTTTTGGGCCCTCCTCACATGAGGGCCCTGGGTACTCAGTCCCATTTCCACCCTTAGTCTGACAACCCCAGCCCTGGCTGGGGGGCATCATCGTACAGCTCGGCCACTTCTTCACTGCCAGCAAGGACACAAACCCTTTGTGAGGCAGCATCCTTCCTATGACCATAAACGAGCAAAATCATAGAGGAGCAGAAGGCATGCTATCAAAATGATCAAGACAGTTAGGGTTATTGCTGCATTAACAGGCCATGGTATTCCAAATGTAGGCCTATAAGGGTAACAAAAAAAAACACTCTAATTAACAAGAGTGAAAAGAATAGTCTTTCTGTGTTGGCATGGAGGACTCTAGGTGGGCGCCAGATGTCAAGGCCATCCTTTTTCGTAGAAGTATTGTATTAAGAAATGTGTTGCAACAAAAACGCTTTCTCTGTCAATTTGTGTCTGTTCTAATTTAAATGCTCCTCTGTACACGTATAGTGTGATTCTAGCTAATTCTTTTGTTGACTAAGATGGCTATACTGACTTTCTTCTGATGTTATCTGTGGGGGAATGTCATTAGGTAAGGCTTGTTCGCAAATTTAAAAAAAAGAAGAAAGCAACTGGAGGCAAGATTGTGCAATCAATTCTTAAGGTCAATATAAGTCTTTTTGTAGCAAGTGACCCAGGTAAGTGTGGCAAGTGACTTCAAATTTATTGTGTTTATGCATAGGTTAACTTACATGGATGGACATGAATGTGTTAGTTATTTGGCCCCTGTTTTTTCTACTTGTGACTTTATGGCTTATTGGCCATAAGTCAATTAGGCCTAGCTCATTTGCATATTGAAAATAGATTTTTTTTTTCCAAGAAACTTGTAAAACAAAAATGTTACTTTTCATGTATACTTTCACTGTGTGAGGTTTGATTGTGATAGGAGTAAAGGAAAAAATAAGCCCATTAGGGTGTATTTTGAGATTATTATATTGCTCATTTGCATATTGACATTAATTTTCAAAGAAACTTCTAATACAAAATGTTTTACTTTTCATGTAGACTTTTATTGTGTAAAGTTTTATTTTGATAGGCGTAAAGGAAAAAAATAGCCCCATTGGGGTGTATTGTTGTCTGGCCTTACTGGCACACATCTTGGATTGATGAGAATTAAACATATTTCCTCAACTAGGATTTCTTAGGACTTTTAGTATGTTTTTCTGGTCACTTTCATAGAAATAATCTATGCTGAAAAAAATTCAAAATCTCAAAAGCAGTATCACCAATATGAGCTAAATTACGTAACTAAATGTCTCTGCTACTGCTTTACTACTACTGTAACTTTAAATTTGATTAAAATACACTAAAAGACAACATTCATAATACTTTTTATAAGATATACTCAGGCAGTCTCCATGTTTGGGCCATGTTTACGGTTTGCATGTTTTACTTCTAAAACACTATTTATCTATTTTCATATTGTCTTCTTACAAATAACATAGAGCTACCAAAAACATTGGAATAGTAATAAACACAATTAATATTGATCAATACTGTATGCATATATGAATGAAGAGCTCCACATAAAAGGAGAATGCATGGGCCATATGGGGCTGACATGTGGATCACTCATTAGATTCCTCTGAATCAGAGGAAAAGAATGATGTGTGGGTCATTACTGTCTGTAGGCTACTTCAATACAGCCAACAAATGGCGACAAGAGCTCCTACTAATAAGTAACTAATATGGCTGGCTATACCACAGATACATTCTAGGACAGGAGGGAAAAAACGCTCTGGGTTGTTTGCATTCGAATCACAATTGTCTTAGGTGGCGCTAAGCTCTGGACGCAGCGGCGGTGGGACGGTGGCTCTTGCAAAATAGTCTTGGGAAGGAACTTGTTTTGGTGGAACATTTTCACCCCAACCCTCTGTTTGTTACTGTTCTCAAAATCCCTATGCCACGGAAACAACAAGCTTCCAAACACCAATAATTAGTTGCAAATCTCTCAAAATGGTGGCCAATGATTGCCCTGTAGTAGTTTACTTAGCTTTAGTAAAATATCCAAATATTCACATTCGTGATAGCATATTTAATTATTTAACTTAAAAATAAAAATGCAATAATGTTTTAATACCATAATTTCTTGTTGGAGAAGATGCATGCTTTGTTTAAACCGAACTCTAACCAATAGGAAAGGAGCTCTTGTGACTCTTGTGACGTGTCCCTACCAATTGGAATCAACAGTTCTTTCTCCCTTGTAACGCGAGGACTAGCGACAGCAGCTGCACTCTCCGAGTAGCTACTCCTTGAAGCGTAACCTTAACGCTAACTGTGTGAGAGTTAAATCAATTTATTCCGTTTATTTTAACTACTTTGGAGCAGCTTCAGGAAACATGGTGAGTATGGAATAATGGGAAGTTTTCTTTTTGATTTAACCAGGCTCACAGTCCACATATTATGAATTAGCTAGCTAGCTAACTATCAATCAATCTAGCTAGCTAAGGCAAGCTATCTATTTATCGGCATTAACGTTTCACGTTAGCTAGCTAGCTAACGTTACTTTAACGTTGGCAACGTTTGTATGTTTTATGGCAATGTTACGTTGCAATTTGTGGATTAAGTGTAGTAAAAGTTGTTATCATATTGCTTATGGAAAAGGCAGCGCCAACAGTTTCACCTTCTGTCTGTGCCGTGTGCACACTGACCCGTTATAACGTAGGAACGTTATGGCGCTTTTCCATTACATGGTACCTGCTTGACTCGCCTCGACTCTACTCGCCTTTTTTGGTTTTCCATTACGAAAAAAAGTACCTGCTAAGTGGTACCTGCTAACAGGTACTTTTTTTAGTACCACCTCCGTCGAGGTTCCAAGCGAGCCGAAAATGTGACGTGAAAGCGACAGACGGGGTGTCCTGAACAAACCCGCCATTTTTAAATAGTTGCCAGCTGTGTTTTTTTTCCCCTGCCTCCAGCTTCATTTGAAACAAAATGTGTCTTCTGGCTGTGGCAACAACAAGACACATTCGACGTTCTGTGTGTGTGTCGCGTTAGGTCACGGCAGTTTACTGCGGCGCTGCTTGTTTACAGTCCTGCGGAGGCTCCAGGCAGAGCTTTCGCCGTAGCCTACGTACACACATACACACACACACACATGGCCGGCTCGACCATTGACATATATATATATATATATATATATATATATATATATATATATATATATATATATATATATATATATATATATATAATGGACCAACAGATCCCGTTGCTCTGGACAGAGACCAGTGAAGGCCATTAGAAGCACTTTTCCGGTGAGCGCTGAGCGTTACTGTGCAGCCTCCAACTGAGAGAGACTACGTAAATATGCCGTGAGCAACGTGTCTGAAAGTTGTAAGTCTTCTGGTAGCTGTGCCAAGAGAAATCTCAATCATTCCGAATATGGCAGAGACGGAGAGTGTAGATATATGTAAGGAGATAACATAGGCACAGGCTAATTATTGACCACTAAAATGCTAGTTAACATCAGTAATTACACTTAAACAGCTAATGTGAGACGAAACTGCCTGCATGCTTCTCCTGTACTATACGGTAATTTCTCTACTAAGTCGCGTGGTTATGACACAATCGTTAGCCTATTTTTACAAAAACGTCTGCTACGGAGCCATAACGTGAGGTACATGGTAATGGAGCCTTTGTATACATTGTTGTGTTTCTTTAGAAATAAACAATGGACAAATAGAGTCTTTAAACGCTTCAAATGTAAAGTTATTCGCTGTCAAAGTGGCGCCAAAATGAATGGCAGTCAATGGAATGCTAACGTGAGTTGATGGCTTTGTAGCATAAAAATGGCACCATAGGGTCTTCGCGGTCCGAGGAGAAGCTTACCCCCTCGACACACACACCAGCGCACAAGTATAAACATCAGGCCACTTACATAGGCTACGGCGAAAGCTCTGCGTGGAGCCTCCACAGAACTGTAAAACAAGCTCAAGTGGCCTGATGTTTATACTTGTAAGCTGGTTTGTGCGTCGAGCCGGCATATAAGACGACCAGCCACGCTGAGGCAGTACTAAAATCTGCAATGGAAAACGGACGTACAGTGTGTTGAGTCGAGGCGAGTCGAGCAGGTACCATGTAATGGAAAAACGGCATTAGTTAGCGCCTATTTAAATAGGCCTGGCTGCAACCCTGGTTTTTTCCCCCAACAATATTAATGAATCAGACACTTAATCTGTAATCTGTCGTACTACAATTCAATTCAATTTTAATTATAGTGTAAGAAGTTATCTCAGTACACTTTACTGTTAATAATTTAACCTTACAGAGACTAGGGTTGGGTACCGTTTGGATTTTTACGATTCCGATACCAAACCGGTACTTTTAAAACGATTCCGATTCTTGAAAAATTTTTATGGAGTTTTTTTTTTTAATTGAAAATGATTTAAATTTAACAGTATATTAATGTTTTAAAGTACTTCACTATATAATAAGTAATCCTAAATCACCTAATAATAATAATAATGTATACTTTATGAATCCCGCAAGGGGAAATTACAATACCTAATACATAACTACAATAATTTAACAAATAACAGTTACACTATTAACAAGTAACAACTAAATAAATGTTGTTGAGTTGGTATGCCAACCAGCTTCAAACTTTAGCAGTTCTTTTGCAGAAAAATGACCATATTTGCTTCTCTGGCAAGAAACACACCTCTCCTGACTTATGGCATGTCCTGCACTGAGAAAACCTCTCTCAGATGGTGTCCAAGAGGCCTGGACACACAGGTAGGAGTTTGAAAGGGCAGACAATTTGGGGAGGCTGTCCCGCCTCCCCAACCACCAGGCTACAGGGCCTTGTCCTGAACAATAGACTAGCAGAGCAAGTGGAATATGTTTACTAGCGATCACGTGCAGTGAATGGTTAATATGCCTTTACGTCCGTTTTGGTGAGCCCAGATGGAAACATATGGCATTTTAAAAGTAGCCTACATTTACGATAGCTTGCTAACGGTAGACTACAGAGAAAGTGTGATATTTTTACGTCCGTTTCGCAGCGTGTAGAAAAAGCCGTCTATCAGCTGTGATTGTAGAGTCCATGTCGGGGGAATAGCGTGGACACACGCGTCACACCGCGAGCGGGCACGTGCGCCACTCGGCGTAAACGGGAGAAAGAAAAAAGAGTTTGCCGCTGTCTGGAGCGACAGAGGGAAAATATTTCAGTCAGAACCGAAATGAGGAACCGAAATTTGCGTTCTAATCCGGTCCGAATACTACCGTTTGCGTAGGAACCGGTTCCATAGTGGAACCGGGTTTCGGTACCCAACCCTAACAGAGACCCAATCCATTACAATAACATGACACGAATAAACGTTACTAAATGTAACATAAATAAAACTTTAAAAGATGATCTCGTTACTTTTAAAGCGGCAATGGTGGTTAACAATGAAGACAACAACCTATGATCCCACTCAACTTCACAATGTCATCAAAAGTCTGTGTTTACATCCATGGTTTTTGATTGTGAGACCCCTAGCTCAGAAAATTACATATTGTACGTTTAACCACATTTTATTCATGTGTAATCAGCTATTTTTGTCTGAATAAACGTGAGTCGAGCATTTCTTATTATTTCTTATTTCTTTTTTCCCTCCTTCCTTTGAACCTTAGCTTTTGAGGTGTGATGATGATCTCAATCATCTAACGATTTGGTACACGTGAGTGCACCATTTTGTTTTCTTTTCCAGTGTCACATGTCTAAAATAATGCATGTTCTTTTCTGTCCACAGCGTGAGTGTGTGTCAGTGCACGTGGGCCAAGCTGGTGTCCAGATTGGCAATGCTTGCTGGGAGCTTTACTGCCTGGAACATGGGATCCAGCCGGACGGACAGATGCCCAGTGACAAGACTTGCGGAGGAGGAGATGATTCCTTCAACACCTTCTTCAGTGAGACTGGAGCTGGAAAGCACGTCCCCAGGGCTATTTTTGTGGACCTGGAGCCCACTGTCATCGGTAAACTATAATTGAATATTTAGATATTATTATTAGATAGACATCTAAGATGGCGCCGCAGACGGTTGACTCGGTGTGTCTGTGCGCGTTGTTTTGTTTTGTGTTTTAACTTAGTTTTTTGCGATGGTACCCAGATCTCTTTCTCCAGAGAAGAGCTCTTGAACATCAGGGGAACAACGCCAGAGGATTTATTTCCTACTTTTCTTCTCCCTACACTGACTAGAATGTCCAGAATTTCCAAAAGTGCGCTCACCTTTGCTCACGCAGCGAAACGTCGGAGGAGAAAGAAACGGAATGGTGCGCTGGTGCGTCTCCACCAGCGAGGATTACGCACACCGTTACCGAGCATATTTCTCTCTAACGTGCGTTCACTGCCCAACAAGATGGAAGAATTACAACTGCTGTTGGGGAAAAACAGGGACTTTTCTTCATCTACTGTTTTGTGCTTCACGGAGACGTGGCTCTGTGGATTATACCGGACTCTGCGCTGCAGCTGGCAGGCTTCCAACTCTACAGAGCGGACAGAGACACGGACCTCTCCGGCAAAACTAAAGGTGGAGGAATCTGTTTCTACATCAACAGCGGTTGGTGCAATGACGTGACAGTGATCCAGCAGCATTGTTCTCCTGACCTGGAATTTTTCATCATAAACTGTAAGACTTTTTTTTCACCCCGTGAGTTCCATTCATTCATTCTGGTCGGTGTTTACATCCTGCCACAGGCCAACGTGCATGCGCATGCTCCCCGACCAGATACTATGTGTGGAGCGGACCAACCCAGACTCCTTAGTAATTGTCCTTGGAGACTTTTAACAAACCTCACTTATGTACTACCTAAATACAGACGGCATATTAAATGCCCGACCAGAGAAGAGAACATTCTGTATCACTGTTACACCACAGTCAGGGATGCTTATCACGCCGTCCCCCGTGCTGCTCTGGGGCTCTCTGACTACGTCATGGTTCACCTGATCCCCACCTACAGGCAGAAACTAAAGCTCTGCAAACCTGTAGTGAGGACATCAAGGAAGTGGACCAGTGTAGCTGTGGAGGATCTCCAGACGTGCTTGGACTCTACTGACTGGGATGTGTTCAGGACTGCTACCAACAGTCTGGATGAGTACACAGAGGCTGTGTCTTTCCGCTTTCTGGGAACTATCATCTCCCAGGACCTCAAGTGGGAGCTGAACATCAGCTCCCACAAGGGGAGACTGCAGCATGTCATTTGGTTAGCTGAGAAGGTGATTGGCTGCAATCTGCCACCGCTCCAGGACTTGTACGCCACCAGGACTCTGAAGCGTGCTGGAAAGATTGTGTCTGACCCCTTCCACCCCGGCAACAAACTCTTTGAGCCACTCTCCTCTGGCAGGATGCTGAGGTCCATCAGGACCAAAACCTCACATCGCAAGGACAGTTTTTTCCCCTCCGCCACTAGCCTTATTAACAAGGCCCAGAAACCACCCTGACTCTATCCACACCCCACCTCTGGCTCTACATGCCACTGTACTTAATCTGCTGTTCTGCTCTTTTTTTTTAATCTTAATTCTTACTCTCTTAATTTTAATACATTCTGTGTGTGTGTGTGCACACACACACACACACACACACACACATATATATATATATATATATATATATATATATATATATATACACACACACACATATTTATACTTATATTGTTTGTTCTGTTTAACCTGTTTGTTTAACTTATTTTAGAGAATGTGTGACACGCACCTACAACACCAAAACAAATTCCTTGTATGTGTAAAAAACGTACTTGGCAATAAAGCTTTTCTGATTCTGAGATGTCATAGTTATTACCTTATGAAGTAACCTATATAAACTTATATAAATTACCTGTTTATAAAGTCAAACCCTCAAGTGATTTTTGAATTAATTGCTCTCCTTAGATGAGGTGCGCACTGGGACCTACCGCCAGCTGTTCCACCCTGAGCAGCTGATCACCGGCAAGGAGGATGCTGCCAACAACTACGCCCGCGGACATTACACCATCGGCAAAGAGATCATCGACCTGGTGCTGGACAGGATCCGCAAACTGGTTGGTAACTTGATATCAGGAGGGATCCATTCCCTAATTTTAAAAAATTTAATTAAATGACATGACTGTACATATGAGAATATGTGACCGCTGTCTTTCCCTCTCTGTCCTTAGGCTGACCAGTGCACTGGCCTTCAGGGCTTCCTGGTTTTCCACAGCTTCGGAGGGGGCACCGGCTCTGGTTTCACCTCCCTGCTGATGGAGCGTCTGTCTGTCGACTACGGCAAGAAGTCCAAGCTGGAGTTCTCCGTCTACCCAGCTCCCCAGGTGTCCACGGCTGTGGTGGAGCCCTACAACGCCATCCTGACCACCCACACCACGCTGGAGCACTCTGACTGTGCCTTCATGGTGGACAACGAGGCCATCTACGATATCTGCCGTAGGAACCTCGATATCGAGCGTCCTTCTTACACCAACCTGAACAGGTTAATCAGTCAGATTGTGTCCTCCGTCACTGCCTCCCTTCGTTTCGACGGTGCCCTCAATGTTGATCTGACAGAGTTCCAGACCAACTTGGTGCCATATCCCCGTATCCACTTCCCTCTGGCCACCTATGCCCCTGTCATCTCTGCTGAGAAGGCTTACCATGAGCAGCTTTCAGTGTCAGAAATCACCAATGCCTGCTTTGAACCAGCCAATCAGTTGGTGAAATGTGACCCTCGCCACGGCAAATACATGGCCTGCTGCCTTTTGTATCGTGGTGATGTGGTGCCCAAAGATGTGAATGCTGCTATTGCCACCATCAAGACCAAGCGCTCCATCCAGTTTGTGGACTGGTGCCCCACTGGTTTCAAGGTGGGCATCAACTACCAGCCGCCTACTGTAGTTCCTGGTGGAGACCTGGCCAAGGTCCAGAGGGCTGTGTGCATGCTGAGCAACACCACTGCTATTGCAGAGGCCTGGGCTCGGCTTGACCACAAGTTTGACCTGATGTACGCTAAGCGGGCTTTTGTTCACTGGTATGTGGGAGAGGGTATGGAGGAGGGAGAGTTCTCTGAGGCTAGAGAAGATATGGCAGCTCTAGAGAAAGATTATGAGGAGGTTGGAGTCGACTCTATTGAGGGTGAGGGAGAGGAGGAAGGAGAGGAGTACTAATAAGTAAATCTAAGTTGAAAGTGTCATTCCTGAACAATGTACAGGAGCACAATATCCTATATAATATTGTTTTTAGATGTGTAACCTTGTGTTTGAGTTCCAAATGTATCGCTGTAGTTGTAAAAATGTGCCTTTGTGTACTGGTATGTGGGTGAGGGTATGGGGGGTGCGGTTTCTGAGGCCAGAGAACATGGCAGCTCTGGAGAAGGATTAGAGGAGGTAGGCGCTATTAGTGTGGGAGATGAGGATGATGATGACAGAGAGGAGTATTAAACAGACATGCATTCCCTTGTATTGATCTCTGATCTGTTCTTAATGTTAAAAAAATAAAAAATAAAGTTTGTTCATTGACTGCACTATTGTTTGCTCTCTTTAATACACTCCTTCCACAGGGAAGTGCTCACAATAATCTCTAATTTAAGCCACTGTTAACATTATAACATACTTTATTTAAAGTAGGTTGTATATTGTTTTGCTTTGTCACTCAAAAGATCTAAAACACTTTGACAATAGGAATGATCTTGCTGCTTAACTCACTCTAAATCCCATGGGGACTGTGGTTTTCAACAGATGTTTGAACTCCTGTACCTATGCTAAAATGGGAAACTACCCTACATTTTTTAATTGTTGCAGTATACCATTTGCAGATCTTCCGTTTATTAATTTAAGGTGATTTGTGTTCACGAGAGACGCCTGAGAAGAACCGAGGCCTAAACAGTGGGTGAAAATTATCTTAAGGAAAAACTCAGGAGCAGCTCAACTCTGTATATGTGAAGAAGATTTGGGAGACTTCTAGAGTGAGGAGAGTTAGGATTAAGCAGTACAATTTAACCACAGTGTAGTATCATGTAGTGCCATCCCAACTCTACAATTCTTCCTGAAGGAGTATTTAAACTTATGCTGGACATACAGGATTTAGAGATGACCAAATAATGAGTTGTCTGTATTGTTTCACCCCTACTGCTAATATGTTAGGCTCATATAAGACTCAATTAATACCAACAACCTTACAACAACCTGTCAACTGAAAATACTCTAATATCAGTCTTGAAAAAAGTCCAGAATATTAAACTGTGTTTTGTGTGTTAACTCCAAAAAAGTTCATACAAATGCTCTTTAGCATTATAAATACATTCTTATATTTTTATTTTTCAGTTTCATTATAAATCTTGTTAAAGAAAAATGCTTTTAAGAGATTCTATTATTTGCAGGTAATTATGGTCAAACTGTAAACCACGGCTTGTGTAGGCTACTGAACCATGAGCTGTCTGTATCGTTTCACCCCTGCTGTTCATATTTTAGGCTCATTTAAGACTCACTCAATGACAACAGCAACCTTACAACAAGATAGAAAAAGACATTGTTAAATGCTTGTGACCCTGATGTTTATGAATGAATGAATGAATGAAAATGAATGAAAACTTTATTGAACAACAATCAACAAGAGGTGTTCAAAAGGATAAAAACACAATAAAGCCCATAGGCTTGTTTCCATTGTGGTCCTTAAGATAAAAAGGGAGTACAACACACGGACTAAAAACATTGAGGACAAAGGGTAAAGGGGTCAACTAATAATCAAAACAAACAAGTAAAACAAATCTAAAACACAATAGAAAACCGGGGCTAGATTCCCTGAATAGACATGCAGACACATAAACAGACAATACAGTACAGACAACAGTACAGTATTCCTAGTACTTCAAGGATCTTTTAAGTTTGTTTATGGGCTTGATAACCATTTTTTTATTGAAGATTTAAAATGGAAGAAGGAGGTGCTCAACAATTTAAGGTTGGAAGGTAAGCCATTCCACAAGACAGCTGCTGAGTATAGGAAATAGTACTTTCCCATACAGCTCTTAAAACAGCAGAGCCTGTAATCTGTGGAACTCCCCCTGGTGGAATAGCTATGCGTATCACTAATTTTTGAAAAATAATTACATAAATACTTGGGTGCCAGGTTATTTCTTATCTTATAAACTAAACACAGTTTAAGTTGGGAAACTCTCTCCTCCACTCTGAGCCACCTAAGACTGGAGAAATTATCAGGGAGAAGATGAGTTCTAGGATGAAGTTTAAGGACCACTCTGATAAGTTTATTTTGACAGATCTGTAACTTGTCTTTGAGGCTTTTAGTAGAGCCTGTATACCAAGATGTACAGGCATAGTCAAGATGGCATTGAACAAGAGCATCAGCCAGGATTTTCAAGGTGTGACTATCTAAGAGGCTGGATATTCTTGCCAGGAACTTAGTCTTTTGGCTTACCTTTGAGATAATTTTCCAGGCCATAAATTCCCCTGATAGTTTATTGTCCAGTATACAGCCTAAGTAGGTGACCGCTTCCTTGGCTGTAATTTCAACATCACCTACAACTACCCTAAACCCCATAGACTTTTTCAGTTTAACTCTGGACCCAAAAAGAATTGACTCTGTTTTGCCCAGGTGGAGGGACAGCTTGTTGTCAGTTAACCAAGCACTGAGGTTTAGGAGTTCTAAACTAAGCAACCTTTCCACCCCTGATTTGTCTTTATGAGAGACTAAAATAGCTGAATCATCTGCAAATAAAAACAAATTACAAATTATGGCAGACGGCATGTCATTAACATATAATAGAAAAAAGAGAGGACCCAAAATGCTCCCCTGGGGAACTCCACACGTTAATTTAAGTGGAGAGGACAAAGTCCCTTCCACATCTACCACCTGTTCTCTGCCAACCAGGTATGACCTCACCCACTGTAGAGATGTACGAGAAAATCCCAGAGCTTTGAGTTTGTTCAAAAGGATATCATACTGAACTGTATCAAAGGCCTTTTGAAGGTCTATTAACACCATGCCACAAAAGAAATTTCCAGGATTAGACTTGGGCCCCTTTTTATATAAAGGTATCACTCTTGCCACCTTAAATTTATTTGGAAAATGGTTATTTTCAATGGATAAATTAATAAGATAGGTTATGACAGGAGTGATTATTTCAGCAGCATCTCTTAGAAATCTGGGAGGGGTGTTGTCAAAACCGGTAGCCTTAGAAGGATTCATACCTTTAAGTTTTTGTAGTACCAGCTCCTCTGTTACTTTGAAATAAAAGGTTTTGGCTGGACTCCCTTTTCTTCATAGAACTTATGTACCCTCTGTGGATCACTAAAAACACCAGAAGTAGATGGAAGCTTCTGCATCAGATTTCTTGCAATTGTTGTGAAGAAACTGTTAAAAGTATCTGCCATCAATTTTTTATCATACAATATGGACCCATTAATATCTAGGCCTATTTTACCTTGTTTTTGCTTAGGGTTCACTTTCGTCCCCAAAGGCCTAAGAGTTTCCCACAATTTCTTGGGATCCTTTTTATGCTCCTCAATTTTAGACATAAAAAAAAATCCTCTTTCGCCTTATCCACCATTCGCTGTACCTTATTTCTAAGTATTTTATATTCATTAAAAAGAGCAGGCAGTTTGGTTCTTTTAAACTCACTTAAAATGTTATTCCTCAAGTAAATAGAGTCCATGATATTATTGTTTATCCAAGGTTGAGATCTCTGTTTAATCCTGGTCTCTTTTAATGGGGCTATCTTGTCAAGTACTTCCAATAAAATAGATTGAAACATTGAACATATGTTGGTAATTTCCAATCAGTTAATATTATTAAGTATGTCCTGAAAGTTGTTAACATCGTACCCTTTAAAACTTCTACTCTTCACAGATTTATGACATTTAATCTGAGTCCTCTTAACTTTCCTAGTACAGTAAGTTAAAAAATGGTCACTAATTCCATACACAATGACACCACTTTGTAGGATTTTACATGTGTCAGATACCATGATATGGTCAATAGCAGTTTGGCTATGTTCCGTTATTCTGGTTGGAACATTAATTAATTGGATTAGACCATGCATTTCCAGGAAATCACAAAAGCCATTGTACAGTGGCCCTTCTGTATTAAAAACATCAATATTATTATCTGCCATTAAAATAACTTCCCGGTTTAAAAAATCATGGCAACCTGCACATACGCATTCCAGGGTTTGGATGAAGTCATTCTGATTTGGAGGTCTATAAACAACACCAAACAATATTGGTTTGCTTTTTGGAAGTAAAATATCAATCCATACAGCTTCAAGGTTGACATTGGCCAAGTCCTGTCTTAATTTAAAATCAATATCCAACCTCACAAATATGCAAGTCCCTCCCCCTTGTCTATTCCGATCTTTGCGAACGATAACAAAGTTTTCAATTTCAACTTCGGAGTCAGTTATACCTGGAATAAATATTGTGGACATATTTTGTTTATTTGAACAGAAAAACAAAGAAAAGTATCTGGTTTGGAACTGCTTTTTCTCCATCAAGTTGACTGAATGAGTTGTTAGTTTACTGCAGGGATGTCCAAACTTTTTTCACCAGGGGCCACATACAGAAAAATATACGAAAGGGCTGAGCCACTGAGTAGGGGTGAGATTCTCAAATTGCTCAGATTGCTTCAGTCAGGGTGGTGATCCCCTTCACAGCCCTGTATAAAGGGGGAAACATAAGGGGATGTGTATATTTTAGGCTTGCTATGCAAATAAGTTATTGGGCTTGTTAACACACCAACTATAATTTGTTAGAAAATATTATCAACTTTAATTGAGTGAATTAATTAAGTAATTCTGCTTATTAAGACATGATTACTGTGTATTTGTAACTTAACTATAATGGGAGAAGCATTGCACTCAGTGGAAGCAGTGATACTGCGCTTTGGACTGAAGGATGGCAAGTCAAGAGTAAGTTTGGTGGTTGAGATGCGAAGGACATCACAGAGATGGCTGTCGGTCATTCTGGTTCTCAATCTGCTTTTGTTCAGAGTTAACACAGAAAATGTTTGCTCTCATATGTATGTTGAGCCGAACAGACTCATCATTCTTTTTGCCTTTAAAAAAGCCAGGTCTGCTAACCACAGAGGGTCACTCAGCTCTGGACAGAGACCAGTGAAGGCCATTAGAAGCACTTTTCCGGTGATGGCTAGGGTTACTGCGCAGCATCCAACTGAGAGAGACGACGTAAATGTGCTGTGAGCAACGTGTCTGAAAGTTGTAAGTCTTCTGGTAGCTGTGCCAAAAGAAATCTCAATCATTCCGAATATTGCAGAGACGGAGAGTGTAGATATATGTAAGGAGATAACATAGACACAGGCTAATTATTGATCACTAAAATGCTAGTTAACATTAGTAATTACACTTAAACAGCTAATGTGAGACGAAACTGCCTGCACGCTTCTCCTGTACTATACGGTAATTTCTCTACTATGCGACGGTAAGTCGCGTGGTTATGACACAATCGTTAGCCTACTTTTACAAAAACGTTTGCCATGAAGCCAGAACGTGAGGTACAAGGTAATGGAACCTTTTATACATTGTCGTGTTTCTTTAGAAATAAACAATGGACAAATAGAGTCTTTAAACGCTTCAGATGTAAAGTTATTCGCTGTCAAAGTGGAGCCAAAATGAATGGCAGTCAATGGAATGCTAACGGGAGGTGATGGCTTTGTAGCATAAAAATGGCGCCATAGGAGGTTCGCGGTCCGAGGAGAAGCTTACCCCCATAGACTGTATATAAGAATGGACCAACAGATCCCGTTGCTCTGGACGGAGACGAGTGACACTTTGAGTATACTCAAATAGCTAGTGTAAGTACAGAAGTGCGCGATTTGAGACACACCTATGAAACCAAGCATCCAAACTACACGTCCTACACTGGTGCTGAGAGAGAACAGAAAGTTAAGCAAATGGCAGCTAGCCTGCTAGCTCAACAACAGTATTTTTTCCGTGCTAACAAAACACAAGAAAATGCCAAAATAGCCAGTTATGAGGTAGCTCAACTCATTGCCCAACACGGGAAACCTTTCTCAGATGGTAACATCATAAAACAGTGCCTCACTAAAGTCGCAGGAATAATGTGTCCGGAGAAAATTCAGGAATTCAACAACGTGAGCCTGTCCAGAAACACAGTTGTGCGGCGAATCAAACTAGTCAGCTAATCTAAAGCATCAAGTGCCAGATAAAGCTTATGATTTAGATTTTTACTCAACTGCATGTGATGAGAGCACCGATGCAACAGACACAGCTTTTCATTTTTTTGTGGGGAGTTGACAATAACTTTTTCATTACGGAGGAGCTGCTTGATCTTAGGAGTCTAAAGGGCACAACAACGGGTAAGGACATTTTTGAAGCTGTGTCAAATGCAATTGACAAGATGGTACTTAAATGGGACAAACTGTGTGGAGTTACAACAGATGGGGCTCCAGCAATGACAGCTGAGCGCAAAGGAATGGCCTCTATGGTGTGCTCCAAGGTGCAAGCCCTCTGTGCCAAGACAGTCCAGCTTGGAAATGTGATGAACACCGTTGTGAAAACTGTCAACATAATTCGAGCACGAGGGCTCTACCACAGACAATTCCAAGCTTTTCTATCTGATGTTGATGCTGAATACTGGGACGTACTCTACCATTCTGATGTGCGCTGGTTAAGCCCATTGACATATATATATATAATGGACCAACAGATCCCGTTGCACTGGACGGAGACCAGTGAAGGCCATTAGAAGCACTTTTCCGGTGATGGCTAGGGTTACTGCGCAGACTCCAACTGAGAGAGACGACGTAAATGTGACGTGAGCAACCTGTCTGAAAGTTGTAAGTCTTCTGGTAGCTGTGCCAAGAGAAATCTGTCATTCCGAATCTTGCAGTATAGCAGCAGAAGCAACTTTTGGTAAGTAGTCTGATTAATTATTTTGCCATTTTGCATAGTATTTATTTATTTTAAAATATAAAGCCAGTATGCCATGTTAATGCATATATAATTTAAGCACGATTAAATTAGGCATAGGTAAAGATAACATGCTTGCTTGCACATGTTGTATAACGTTAATGGTCGCCGAATATAATAACAAAATGGCGTTAACTGTTATCTACATCACAAGAGAAATGTACGAATCAGTCATATAAAAAAAGTTCATCAGTAAATCGCTTTGGACAAAAGTGTCTTTGGTCTGTTAAATAACAGATAATAGATGGACAATAATGTCACCAATAACATCTATAACTAATGGTTGCCCTTTTGTCACAGTATGACATAGTGCAGTGTAGACAGTAGTAGTAAGTGGTATGGTTTACAGTAAGGATATGTTAACATTAGCATTATAAGAGCAGAACACATGGATATGCAGTATGAATAATATAGACAGATATGTACAGTATGTATAGATATGTGCAGTGTAATAACAGTAACATTGTATGGGTAGTGTGTGAGGGGGGGGGGTCAATTGATGCGGGCTTTAAGCAAAGCAAGTGTGAGCGATACACAAAGTGCTGTAAACATTATTCAAATAGGAAGATGTGCACTAAAAACACCATACTATTGGTGATGGAAAAGTATTAATTTGTTCATCCTACTTCTCACAAGAGCCCCTGTTACTTTCTCAGTTTCTCGCCTTGCCAAATGATGAAGGCGTATCTTGCAGTACATGGAGGCTGCCATCTTAACCAAGGTGTGAACATGATTGTCCTCAACACTGGTCTCAAACATGTGGTTGTGCAACTCTGAAAAAAGATTCTTGTCAGCACAATCACTCAGAACCTGAATTACAATGGCAGCTGTCACTCCTTTTCCTTGAGGAAGCTTTCCTCCACTGGTCTTCCGAAGTCTTTGAAAGCACCTTTCAGAGGCTTTACACACCTCCACAATGCTTGTTGATGGATTCTGTAAGCCTCCTCTGTTTTTCAAGGCAATGAAAGCATGCATGCTGGAATCAGAACTCAGTGCAAGAGAACAGGGCATGCACAAGATTTTCTCCATCTTTTTCACCACAAATCCAGCAATGCAATGGATAGCGGCATCCTTGAACTCGATATTGAATCGAAACAAGGTAAGATGCTGTAGTCGTGGTCAGAATCCAGAGGGAGTGCTGGTGTGACATCAAATCGACGAGATGCTGGACCAACTGTCACTGCCAACATGTTGGTGCCATCTCTAATGAGACAGTTCCCTGTTCTATTTTTCACTTGATGTCTCACTAGGAGGCGTTTGTACGCAGCTTTGAACTGTCGGGCAGTTGGGTTGTTGTTGTACTAACTACTGAGAAGAACAGCTCAAGATGATCTTGACTGAGTTTGTAAGTGAGGAGATACTTACAAGGTGCATCCTGTGCTTCAACCAGCTCTTTAAAGATGTTGGAAATGCTTCTGGAGCTGGCAACAAATCCATTGGGACCCGTTTTCCTAGGCCCTGCATAAAGATGTCTCCCAGAGCTATCTCTGAGCTGCAGAAGGACATTTTCAGCTCTCTCCAACAGACTCAGCATGTGAAGTTTATTACAACGTCTCAAAGGAGCTTTGGAACCCTTTGCCACAGGGTTCCTGCTATTGAGAACATCAAAAGCTAAATCGATTGTTCTCAGAAATTCGACGGTTTCCTCAGAACCATGAAACTGAGGCAAATGAAGCTCCTTGAATTCAAGGGCATCTGCAACGCTGCTTCTGAAAACTTGAGCAGCAAAATTTACCTTCATCTTCTGATTTCTCCACTGAATATGTGCCATCTTCAGCTTCTTACCCAGCCTCAAGCCCTCAGTCTCCTGAAGTTTGTTGAGGTCTTCTAGGTATTGCCACCTAATCTTTTTGCCACTGTCTATCTGGAAAACACGTCCATCAGCGAAAGCATTCCTCAAGAGTTTCATCATGTGACACACATCAAAAACAACATGCACGGCCTGCATTGGATTTGCAAGGTGTGGAAAAGATGGCCTCATGTTTCCAACTGTGATATTGGCTCCAAGAGCCTGCATCATGGTGAAGTGACAAGACGGTCCATCACATGTCAGGGAAACAACGCGCACTCCGATGTCATGCAGCTTGTGAAGACACTGTGTGACAATATTTGCTCTCTCTTGTCCGCTTAACCCGTCAAGGAGAAAGTAAGCCACAGGGATTTTCCAAGATCCATTAACAGCTACAACCATAAAGACCAATGCATCCTTGGCTACTGGCAAAGAGTCATCGACTTTGCCACATCCTACATCAACATACCCATGGAATTTCCCTTCAGCATATTCAACATGCTTTCTGATGGCCATCTCATCCATCATAAGAGCACAAACAGTCTCCTTACCATCTTTCTTTCCTTCCTCCACATGGGATTTGAGGGCAGCGAATGATGCCTCTGTAAAGCCTGGGTCTGCAGGAATGCTGCTGTACCAAGAACGGATTGTTTGAGGATGAGGCAGAACACAATCAAAGCTATCACGAACCAACTGATAAGCTTTTGCAGCGTAGAAATGGAGAGTCATGGCAAAAGATCTCAAATCATCAGAGATTCTAGCAGATTTACTATTGCACTTGACCCTGGTGAAAATTTCTTTAGCAACTCCGCTAAAGGAAGCCTCCAGCATATCACCACAGCTGGTGGAAACAAGCAGCTTCTCTTTTAGATCAGTGACAACTGAGGAGAGAGACTTCACTTTCTGTTTCAGTCTTCTGACTTTCTGCCCTTGAAGCTTCAATTTTTTCTTGCAAGAAAAGAGGACCTCCAGTCCTCTTTAGAGGACTGGAGGTTTTTCAGTGTGTATGCACCATGATCTGTAGAATGGCTATGGCTGCAGCTGGCTACACTCATCTGGACTGTCTGTGGTTCACTGCGAGTGCAACTGATATAATCATGGTCATGACTGACGTTCCTACATTTACGAGCTTGTGTGTCAGAGTCAGTCTTACTAACCGTTGTGTTCTTACTGACTCTGGTGAGCCTCACCTTGGCCTTCACATGGCAATGTGGGTAGAAGATGGTTGGCACTGCGTCTGGTTTAAGGGTAACTCGTCCCCGCCAATGAAACAGTCCTGTGTGAAGTGAAGGGAGCAGAGGCGAGAATGATTGTTTGGTGTCCAGCTCTTTCTCTTGACATTGTGTATCCACTGCTGCAACCTGTCTTTGTCATTGAAGGGGAACCTGACAAGAAAAAAAACATATCACATTGTTCAAGAAAACTAATCCTCAAAGTCACTACAAACTATATCAATGGTTCTCAACCACAGGCTGCCAAATGCCTAGTGTGAACAGCAACAGTTTGTATGTGTTGAATTTAATAGAAATTAAACCAAATGGATGAAGAGTGATGAAGGTTTTTATCTCAAAGAATCTGCATGCCATGCTACCCTAAAATGATCTCACTACCCCCCACCCCAGTTGAGAATCAATTGCAGTGACAATGCACAAGCTGATCTGTCACTCACATCCAACCAAAACAATGAAATGTGGTGGCTGTGGTGGTATATTAACCCTTGTGTTGTCCTCCCGGGTGAAATCTGAAAACACTTTAAACAATCTTTAATATATTTGTTCTTGCTTTATTCAATATTTTCTATGTTTTTCCCCCAGCTACCACCAGTATATACATTCCTTAAACCAACTTATTACCACAAGTTTTACAATTCTTTTTTCAAAATTCATGGACAATAAACCTCATTTATATGATTTTATACCTAATTGAGTTAAAAAGCAGAAATTATGAAATATTTTGACAATTAAGTTAAAATCAGAGGAAGACTTTTGTCAGAGTTTAGTCAGGAAATGGTTTTTAAACCATTTAAACCGTTTTTCCCCTCCAAATGCTGTAAAATATAACATCCGCAATTCATGATATTGCGAAGAATGTTGTATTGAACCAACCGTGTTGTTTTTTTTTGTGGCAAATTTGGTTGAAAGAAACATATTTTTTTAGTAGAAACTTTGAAAAACGAGTTAAGTTTAACCCCGAGGACAACAGAGGGGGGTTCAAATGGTAAAAAGCATTCAACTGGGCACATGTAGGACAATAGAAAAACTATTTTTGATGTGGGAAAGAGAGCAGCTCTGAAGCATTAGCTTTACGTTAGCTTAATGTAGGTCTGTCTACGGCAATTAACACAACTGCACATAGGCTAATGCTACTTTTAATACTTCTAAGTATCTACGTATTGTCAGGCTTATATAATGATTCAAATAATCATAATCTTACATTATACTGATGGAGACTGTGGACTTACCTGAAAAAGCTTAACTCGGAAGAAGAGACTTGTCTGTTAGTACACATGTATGCTACACAGCATGCCATGTTCGCACGAGGGACAATATGCTAGCAACTAGTAAATTGAAGTAAATCGAGGAAGATGAAATAAAAAAATAAGAACTGCAACAAACAACAGTTAACACACTGAATTAACAAAATACCACCTATAACACAATATTTGTCTTGAATGATGATCAGAAGTTTCCAAGGTCGAAGTCTCTCCACAGTCCACGACGTTGTCAGAAAGCGCATGCAAGCTGACCTCGAATGAACATTAATATGTGTATGTGTGTGTGTGTGTGTGTGTGTGTGTGTATTTTGGAAATCAAATCGTATAATATAGTAATAACATAATATAATGTATATTCATATATTATAATAATGTTAATATAACATCTTAAGCTATAATTACAATATGACATCTTACATTAAAACATTCAGGCCTGACAAAAGAAGTGGCTAGAATCGACTTTAAAATATTGTTTTTTGATTGGAATCGTTTGAGTAGCCTAGTCTGCACTTCTTAGTAACGTTAAACATTTCACCATATAACATTCCAACATAATTGTGAGTTGAATTGTGAGCTAGGTGTTAGAAGGGCTGGAGATGGTGGACCCAAAACGCAGAGGGAGAGTGAGGGACGGCAGGCAGGAGATGGCGCAAACTCACTGATTTTAATAATACCAAAAAAACAGCAGAACAAAGGCAGGAAAACCAAAGGGCAGGACGCAGAGGGATACACATACAGGAAAACAACTGACGGCGCGGGAATGCAAAATGATCTGACACGAGACAAAAGGAACACGGGGGTTAAATACAAGAGGTAATGAACAAATGAGGGACAGGTGGTACAACAGGTGAAACACATTAGGGCGGGGCAGGACAATCAGACAAGGCGGGAAAACAGAAGATAAAACTAGACAAGACAAGATCGAAAACGGACTATCAAAGTAAAACAGGAAACTGGGAAAAACAAACAGGAAACATGACATAACCTAAACACAGAAACTTGACACAACAGAGAACACAGGAATTAACCAAAAAATGCACAATACACAGAACACTGTCAAGACAGGGGAAATACAATAGACAAGGAGATAACTAAACAGAAATATACAGAATAAATATACAAACACAGGGAACATGCAGAAATAATAATACAGGCAACCGAAATAAACTAAACCACTCAACAGAAATGGAACAAAATACAAGACCAAAACACCAAAACCATAACACTAGGTGTTAAATCATGTAAGTTAGGCTAATAAATCATGGTCAAAAACACTTGAACAGAACGTGTTTCTTTATTTCACATTAGGTTATGTAGACAAGACATTATGTTGTAGATGGCTTCTGACCACGATGAAAGGGAACACATTCATCTTCAAGCGTAGATCTGTAAATACATGAAGGAATAACTTTAACCGCAATTGACATTGAGATGTTTTTTTTTCCTGTTTTTTTCCCCTATTGCCTGTATAATTTCCCCATCCCCAGTGAATATGTATACCTCGTAACCCGTACTTCATTATTTAACAACATATACTTTTCTTAAAATATCCTACTTATTCGTGGATAAATGTTACTTCATATGAATTAACTTGTCACATACCAAAGTAGTTCCAATCCATCAAAACGTTGCTGAAATATTTTGTTCCGATGCTTTTCATGAACTCTCTATGGGCTTCTCACTTGACTGTATGATGCCTACCGATGCCTACACGCCCCCCCGATTGCCTGCGAGCTTCTCCTGTACTGTATGGTAATTTGTCGACTATGCGACAGCAAGTTGCTTGGTTATGACACAATCGTTAACCTATTTTTACAAAAACGTCTGCTAATGAGCCATAACGTGAGGTACAAGGTAATGGAGCCTTTTATACATTGTCGTGTTTCTTTAGAAATAAACAATGGACAAATAGAGTCTTTAAACGCTTCAGATGTAAAGTTATTTGCTGTCAAAGTGGCGCCAAAATGAATGGCAGTCAATGGAATGCTAATGGGAGGTGATGGCTTTGTAGCATAAATATGGCGCCATAGGGTCTTTGCAGTCCGAGGAGAAGCTTACCCCCTTGGTATCAACAGTTGTGAAAGTTGCAGTAACATAAAGTTATAAGCACTTCGGTCTTATTTGTGTCTTACTAAATCAGTCGTTCACACAGGCATGTCCAACTTCTATCTGTGGACATGTTGTTACGTTGTTTGCATGCACAAAAAAACGGCGTAATGCGTTGTTATCAACTGGTTGCTAACAATAGCTAACCGGGCTAGAGCTAAAGAAAACAATGAAAATCCGACTTTTAAATAGAACGCATTCAACTCGGGTATGACGTCATTCCAGTTGTGGCTTCCGAGTTCCGAGGTAAATAGAACGCGGCATAACTAGCCGCTACCTGTACACATAGAATTGAAGGGACAGTACGACGCGGAAGTTGGCATCCGATTCACAGCTTCCGATTCGGCAGTTAAGGGGAAATTTAAGGGGAACTTAAAACTGTCCGATTCAGCAGGGAAACACAATTTACATGGCTAAGTGACTGATCCTCCATTTTTTTGAACCTCTTACTGTATTGAATGAGTGTTAGTCATTAAGGTAAATTATTAATTATGTCTAAAACACACTTTTAGATTTGTGAAAAATTTATTGTCTTTATGAGAACACAATAAAGGGAGATTTCACTGTTTTTTTCATATGTAGACCACATTGGACCAGGTGCAGATCCAAAACCACAATAGCTAGACCTGTCAAATCTGGGCTACATTATCCCAGAGAGTCTAAGGAGTGTTAAAAACACAGTTTGAGATTTGTGAAGATTGAGATTTTGGCCACGCAGGCCACGTCTTAATCACGCGGGCCACGCCTTAATTATCTTGCGGCCACACAATACAAAAACTACTCTGCATGGCGCACAATCAATTGGTAACTTTTAGACCTTATTGGTGTTTAATTTCACTCATTTAACACAATAAATCACATTTAATTTCCAAGTATGGGTAGATGTTGAAAAATGATTAACACACAAAAAACACAGGTGGTCTCTGGTGGTTATGTCTTTTGATATTATTTTGCTACTTTATGTGGTTTTATTTGAAAATTCCTATCAACGCTTCATTATGTAATAACACCCGCATTGGGTGTTATTACATACTGAAGTGAATTTTTTTAAACATTTGTATGTTTTATTACATAATGCGCTGTTATTACATAACACGTTGCTACAGACCTTTCTATCCAGCATTACACAGATAGAACATTTAAAAAAAACAAGAACAATATCGTAATTATACATTGGTCAGACAAATAAAAAAATACAGTACTGGAAAATTGCATTGCTCAATTTTACAATCAAAATTACACTGTATTGGTGTATGCATCATTTTTATACAGTCAGCAATTAATATATGTTTCCTTAATTTGTCAGGAATTAAAAATGGATAAATTAAGAAAAGGGCAAAAACGTGGTTGTCCTGATTTATGGACACAGTCAGGAGGAGAGAACAAGCTAGTTGCTGAACTGTCGGCTTTTGGAGATCTTAAAAAAAAAAAAAATCACTTGGAACAGCCTCTAATGGGAAAGCTTGGCAGGGAAAGTTTTCAATGATAAGTCTGTTAAAAAAAAGAAGTGGCTGTACACTGTATGGCACAGTGACAGAAGGTTAATCAGATCAAGAGCATTATTGAGGCAGAAGAAAATGAATGTTGTTGCTTTTCAAAAGTATGACAATGATAAGAGGGAAAGTGACAATGAGGAAAAACCATTGGAGGAAAGACCCCGAAAACATGAGGATGAGACACATCAAGTAGTTGAAGATCAGATAAATCTAGTTCCAAAAGAACAGCTTAAAAAGTAGACAAAACTAGGTCAAAATGCAATGTCATGTCTGAAGATGAGAACTAGTTGAAAAGCAAAACGTTCAAGAGGAGACAGAACTAGTTGAAAAGGAAAATGTTCAAGAGGAGACAGAACTAGTTGAAAAGGAAAAAGTTGAAGTGGAAACAGAACTAGACATTGAGGATTCAGATAACACCTTATTTGTGTTTGCAATCAACCAAATAATCCCAGTGAGCCATATGCTCAGTGTAGTCTCTGCAAGGCTTGGTTTCATCCTGTTTGCATTGGCTACCAAAGTGTGGAAGACATTGCTGCCATATCCCCGTGGTACTGTTCTTCCTGTAGCACGGGTGGCAATGACTCTGGACAGAAGGACAAGATAAAGAGAAGGTTGTCCTTTGAAAGAGAACTGCCATCTTGCCCCCTAGAGTTTTCTGTTAGCCTGACGCGGGAGGAATGGTCTGTAATTCAACCGGATCATAGGGAAGGATACCGAGTGTTGAAGAAAGGTTGGACTGACATTTTCAGTCGTAAAATAGCCACTGTCAACAAATATTGTGTCCTTTCATTCAAAAGTAATCAAATGCAATGCGATCAGAGTCAAAAGGCAAAAGGGCTTTATTGGAGGGGCAGGGCTATTTGTAAATTCACAGGCTGTACTACCTATCTGTTTTCAATTGCAGAAAATCCTAATGACACACAAGGCGATATAAATATGAATGTACAAGTCCAAGGCAAGGTCTCACATAGTTGTGATGAACAGCATACGCACCACTGTCTGCAACCTGAGCGCCAAAAACTTAAAAGGAAAAGTTGTAGAATTTACTCCCATGCATGTCCACACCAAACAATTCTTCAGTGCAGATGAAGATACACTTTTAGCAGGAAACCTTTGTTAAGGTTTCCTGCTAAAAGTGTACAAAAGCAGGATGTGGACAACCCTAGCTCCAAAATGAAGCACAGTAGCATCCAGTATATTGCAATGTCTCCCTTTGTTGTGCATTCCTATTCTGAGTGCCAGCTGCACATTCTTCAAGACCTACAAAAGAACAATAGTTGTTTACTCTATTTGGATGCTACTGGCAGTGTAGTTGGGAAACCTCACCCATCCAGCCAGTCAATACTGTACTATGCACTTTGCATTCCATGTCAGTCAACAACCCAAACTGTGGTTCCTGTGGCAGAAATGCTGACATCAGATCAAACCACTGCAACAATCCTCCACTGGTTATCCTGCCTTCGTCGAGATTACTTCAGGCTTTTACACAAACACTTGAAGCCTCAAAATCGAAACTGATTTCAGTTGGGCCATGATCCATGCAGTAGTGCAGGCATTCAATATGATCAGTGTTCCAGAATACCTAAAGCTTTGCTTTCAGGTATGCCAAGAGCAGCAGCCAGTGCAGCTGACCGTAATACATCTCTGTGCTGCTCACATGCTTAAGTTAATAAGTATGAAGTTGTCCAAGGTGCAATGCAAAAAGGAAAGTAAACATTTTTTTTTGGTTTTTCTTTTGCCCTACTTCAAAATGCAACAGCATTTTGTCTGATATTGTCCATTGCAAGGTCTATGGTATATGTATTTGCATCAAGGACTGACACTAGGGGGTGTCAGGAACATTTCTTAGCACTGCATGATGCCATACAGACACAGAAGACAGACAAGATCAGGTTTGAAAATGCAGATGATGACAAAAAAAACAGATTTTAAAGACATCAAAACATCTCTTGCAAAATCCTCACCTTTCTTTGCTCTTATTGAAGGGGTCGTCAGGAAAGCACAGGAGGAAGCAGGGAAGGAGGATGAAACAGAGGGAGCAGGCCAGCCAAATCCTCATTATTGTGAGGCACTAATTGAAATTAGAATGCATTATGCTGGCACTGTTCCTCTTTGGACAGGTCTTATGCTGAAGAATCTTGGCAAAACCCGGGACAGTAATGCTGTTGTTGAGAACTAGTTCCGCACTACAAAGATGGTGACATTATCATCCAAATTGCACCGAAGAGCAGGGGATTTTCTCCAGCTGCAGCACAAGTTTGTGGTGGGAAGACTTAAAGGAATTAAATTGGCAAAACAGATGCCTCCAAAGAAGTCCAAATTGAAAAACAAACAGAAACCCCAGGGCCCAGAGACAATTCCCCTATCACAAGAGGAGACTGGAAGAAGCGAAGTACAACTCGGAAGAGAAAATCTAAGTACTTCAGGCCCCCTCCTCTGGCAAAAAAGGCCCAAGTACTTGAAACAGAAAAAGGAGTAGCTGATGATAAAACAACCACCAGCTTAACTCACGTTCCAGAAAAACCGAAGGGATGCTGTCCACATTGGGAAGGAAATGGTGTCATAGGACAGCAAGCAGTGTCCATGACCAACACTTGCACCATTGACAACCTCCTGTACACACTGCATTTGGCAATCAAAAGGAGACCAGGGATTAAAAATGACCTACAGACAAATGCAAACCTTGATCCGTGGATCTCTACCTTGCTTCAGGTTGATAAGCTTTTTGAAGAAAAACAGTGGTCACAGGAAAAGTTACTGTGGATGAACGCCATGGGAAGGTTTAAATGAAAGTTATGGAACGCATTTGGGACTGAGGAAGACATGGTTGCTTGTCGACTGGAATTCTTACTCGCAACTGAAATTGTGCAGAAATGCCTGAATGCAGCTTGTCCAGTCGCAAAAAGGAGGTACAACTCTGTTGATATAATGTAAGTTTTTTAAAAAAAAATTTTTTTTAATGAAAATTATTGAATGTCCCAGTAAACAAAGATGTAGTTGTTAGCAATAGTATAATTTATTCTACAAAGAAAACATATCTTGGTATACGTAGAGATCATACAGATTGTTCATATTTGAGTTAATTTACTAATCGGTTTCAATTATGTTTTGTTATCTTTCAAGATGTGCAGATTTTGGAAACTTGCAGAGTGATATTGACAAGTGGGCCAATGAGTCTCTAAAAGTTGTTCCTTGCAAAAGGTAAGTATTACAGTATTCTTTAATTATAGATTGAAAGTGAATCTAAAATGTAACTGCAACAGTTCCACTAATGTACATTTCATATAAAATTATCAAGGTCTGAAGACCAACAATAACCTTCGGTTGAATTTGATGAATCAATTTGGTATGTGACGAGGCCTGGAGTACTGTAAAATGAATTACATTTTATCACAGAATTTTAAATATTCAGCACCTTAACCATGGTAAGTCATTACACAATTGTAGGCAACAGGACAATATCACCCATAATTAATTTACAACTTGACATTACTTATTACAAGCCATACCCCAACCCGGTCTCACAGCAGTTTGTGAAATGGTCACGTTATTTTGATCTATTGACATGTGTACAGGGACATGTATTTCTCATTTATTTCGTGGTGGTCACCATAAAATGGGAACGTTACCATTTCACGAACTGCCATGACACTGGGCTGCATACCCAGACATGGCCTTTTAAAACACCTGCCTCACTATCAAGGGAGATCAGGATTTTGTACAAATATAATAGACTGTTGAAGGTGATATTTCATTTGACATTTCATTTTACTAGGCCAATAATTTTTTTCTTGCTTTTATGTCAACAGGGGTCTTGGAAAATGCTCTGAAAGTGAATCGACATTGCAGCGTGACTTTGTGCATGGACTGCCATGCCTTTTACTGGTCTCAGTTATCCACAAAGGGCACCTAACTCCAAAGCAGTATCCTACAGCCTTGCCACATCTGGTGACAATTCTGGGTGGAAAGTAAGATCTCCATACAGTACACATCAGGTGATTGGCTGTGGTCCATTTGTTTTTCACTTGTTTTCATTGCTATTTTAATTTAACAATCATTGTATAATACTTTTTGTCGCAAAGGTACGAGTCAGCTGCTGTGACATATCACCTTGCTGCTGCAAATCACTTTGTGGCATTTCACAAACTGGGTCTATGATGGCCTTGAAGAATGTCACAACCCTGGAAAAGGAGACACTGTCATCACAGAGACAGCCATCAGAAAAAAAATTAGGTCTATATCTCGTGTTGGCCACGTTCTTTTGGTCAGGGTAAGCAAGCATGGATAACTAGGAGGACAATACAATACTGAGTCTATAGGGCAGTTTGTATGAAGAGACTGCATTAATGTTAATGCAGTAATAAAGTTGTAATCTGCTGGATTATTATTTATTTTACCATAAGGCTTGGTTTCCTCTGCTAGATCCATCATGCTTAAAACGTACTACTACAACAGAGGAAATTCTCTTTGATACCAATGTAGTGTATAATGACTGTAGTGGCAATCGGACCACAAAAAATGCCACTACAGGGATTGTGAAGCCATTTCCAACTCTTGCTGTTGCAAATAAATGAGGTCCTCCATCGTCGTATGATTAATTCTTTATTGTATAAATGTATTTAAAAACACATACAAAAGACTGACTTGAAAGATTAAAAAACGAACAGACGAGATCTAAAAACCATCACTATAACACAGCTGAGGTTGAAAAACTGTGTGGCTTCCTAGACTAGATTTCCTTACTGGCTCACCTATGATTCCCTTACTACCCTGGCTGATTAGCACATACACAGGTGCGCAGGTGACGTAACGATCAAACCATTCACACAAACACTATACATGCACACACATCCAAATTGGCCACAACACACCGGCCCCTAATTGTTACTGTATAATAAACAACAATTCACCAAATTAATAATGGGGCCAATGACAAATCATTCAATACTGTTCATAGTGCAAGTGTGCATTTTCAATCAATAATGTTCATGTCGAATAAATATCCATGGAGTAGGTAACAGCCTCCAGCAGAAGACAGATCTTTGTGATCGGTCTCTCAAGTATGTTACATTTAGTCAGGACTTTGACAGACCGTACCTGTCCCTGTGTGTCTGGAAAGGTCTGCAACAACTTTCCTAACAGCCAGGATCCACGAGGGGCAGTAGAGTCTGCCACAAGAACAATGTCCCCTGCAACAAAGCTCCTCTTGTCCTTTAACCACCGTTGCCGTTCCTGTAGCAGTGGTATGTACTCCCGAACCCATCTGTGCCAGAACAGATCAGCAAGAAACTGGACTTGCCTCCATCGCCGTCTGGTGTACAGATCACTTGTGTCAAAAAGTCCTGGTGGTAGAGCAGGTTTGCCTTTTAACAAGATAATGTGATTGGGAGTCAGGGGTTCCAAATCATTGGGATCATCTGAAGTTTTTGTGAGTGGACGGTCATTAAGGATAGCTTCCACCTCACACAGAAGAGTTTGCAATCCTTCGTCATCTGTGGTTTGCTGATGAAGTACGGAATTCAGCACCTTCCTGACCATACGAATGATTCTCTCCCATACTCCTCCATGATGTGAAGCACTAGGGGTGTTGAAGGTCCATTTTACTCCAGATTGAAGTAATGTGTTTTGAATTTGCTTGTGATTCAGAGCAGATAGAGCTTGTCTCAGTTCGCGTTCTGCTCCGACAAAGTTGGTTCCGTTATCAGATCTGATGTGTGTCACTTGGCCTCGTCTTGAAATGAATCGGCGCAATGCGTGGATGCAAGAACTGGTGTCCAATGAGTATGCCACTTCCAAGTGCACTGCCCTGCTGGCCATACAAGTGAAGATAACTCCATATCTTTTGATGCGGCTACGACCTGCCTTCACCTCAAAAGGACCAAAATAATCAACGCCCACATTTGTAAATGGTGGGAGATCTGGTTGGAGTCTTTCCTTTGGTAAATCTGCCATCTTTTGTTCATCCAGCTTTCCCCTATAGCGTCTGCAAATAACACAGGAAGAGAGGATGTTTCTGGCTGCAGAATTAGCACTGGTGATCCAATACTGTTGGCGAAGTCTGGAAAGCAGATGATTTCTTCCACAATGTCCCAACTGCTCATGAATGTGGCGCAAAATGAGAGTTGAGATGTGCTGATTTTTAGCAAGAATGACTGGGTGTTTCATGCCATCAGGCATTGCCGCTTTACTGAGTCGGCCTCCCACTCTCAAAATCCCATTTTCCAGCACTGGGTCAAGTTTGTAAATCTGACTACTTTTCTTAACTCCAGATGTTCCACTTTTCAACGCAGTTATTTCATCGCTGAACTTTTCCATTTGGCAATACTGAATAATGGCACTTTCAGCAGTGTCAATATCTTCCAATGCCAAAGTCTGACCACCCAATGTGGCTTTGAAGCTTTGCATCTCCTTTTCCACTTTGTTCTTCTGTTCAGTTATGTCAAGTCCATTATTAGACACACAAGCTTGTATTTCCTGTCTTTTCTGGCACAACAACTGCAACACCTTTCTCAACTGATGAAACCAAGCAACTGAGGTCTTCAACCTTTTCCATGATGAGAAGTTGGTAATCAGCTGGGTTGTTGCATTCTGTGACTCTTTGATGATCACAGTATTCACAATAGCCTGACTTTTAACCTCAGGGTCATCACAGCTGAAAGAAGCAGGCTCCACAATATTAATAGGCCATTCACTTTCATTCTTGAAAAGGAAGTCCGGGCCGTAGATCCATCTACAACATGTAAGTAGTTCCTCAGCTTTCAAACCCCGAGAGGCCTCGTCCGCTGGATTCTGTTTTGTGTCAACATACCTCCATTGGGAGACAACAGTGGCTTCTCTGATACTGGAGATCCTATTTGACACAAAGGTGTGAAAGCGCTTTGTTTCGTTCCTAATGTACTTTAGCACAGTTGTGCTGTCCGTCCAGAAGATTGAACTTTCCAGCTCTAGTTGCAACTCTGCTTTCAACATTCTGTCAACTCTAACAGCAAGCACAGCAGCTGTTAGTTCCATCCTTGGGATTGTCACTTTCTTTACTGGAGCAACTCGTGCCTTTCCTAAAATGAAGGCTAGGTGAATCTTGTCCCAGTCATTTTTCAGCCTCAGGTATGAAACTGTGCCGTAACCATCGTCGCTAGCATCAGAGAAGTGATGTAGTTGGACACTTATGAGTTTTCCAAAATCTTTTGGTTTGATGCATCTTGGCACGCTGAATACGCTAAGCCCTTTTAAGTCCTCTAGCCACCTGACCCACTGCAGCTGGTAGTGTTGAGGAATAAGGTCGTCCCAACTGTAGCTCAACCTACAGAGGTGTTGCAGCATCAACTTAGCAGGTAAGGTAAAAGGTGCCAGGAATCCAATGGGGTCATATACTGAACTCACAACAGACAAGATGCCTCTTCTTGTAAATGGTCTTTCCTGGACTGCCATCTTGAATCTGAAGGTGTCAGTTTCTGCACACCATTGCAGTCCCAATGTTCTCTCCACAGGGAGATTGTCTCTGTCGAAATCCAGTCCTTTCATTTCTTTGGCTCTTTTCTCTACATCAATGGACTCCAACACTGATCTACTGTTGCTGACCCATTTCAACAACTGAAACCCTCCCAACTGGCATACAGCTGTCAGGTCTCCCACCAAGGCCATGGCTTCTGCCTCTGAAGGCATCGACTTCAAGCAGTCATCTACATAAAAGTTCTGCTTGATGGTGTTGATCACATGTGCTGGGAATTCTTCTCTGTTGTCGTCAGCAGTTTTTCTTAGGGCAAAACTGGTACAGCTGGGCGATGATATTGCACCAAACAAATGAACAGTCATTCTGTATTCAGTGTAATGTTGTGTCAGTTCACCGTTTGGCCACCAGAGAAAACGAAGAAAATCTGCATCCTGTTTTGCCACTTTGACTTGGTGATACATTGCCTGTATATCAGCCATCACTGCTATAGGTTCTTGACGAAACCTTATGAGAACTCCAAGCAAAGAATTTGTCAAATCAGGTCCCTGGAGTAGTTGATTGTTGAGGGAGATCCCTTTGAAACTTGCACCGCAATCAAACACCACTCTCAAGGTTCCTTTTTTAGGATGGTGCACACCATGGTGCGGGATGTACCAGACTTTTCCTTCTTTTCCTTCCAATTGGTGTTCTGGCACTCTCTCTGCATAGCCCTTGTCTATGACGTCACCAAGGAAATGAACATATTCCTCCTTAAATGTTGCATTTTTCTCAAGTTTCCTTTTTAGGCAGAGGGCTCTATGCTCAACAACATGGCGGTTATTGGGCATGACAACATTATCCTCTCTGAAAGGTAATCTCAAGCAGTAATGTCCACTGTTGAGTTCAGCGGAACTGTTCATGATTGCCATAAAATTGAGATCTTCTCTGGACATTTCTGGCTTGTCATCTGATGATTTCTCATTGAAGTCATGGTTATATTGTTTCAACAGTAGTTCCTCTATGTGAGCAATGGTTATTCTGTTGGCTGTGATAGTGGGGCAGCTAATCTCAGTCTCATTGCCTCCTCTCATTGGTCCATTGACAACCCAGCCAAGTATGGTTCTGACAGCATAAGGTCCTTCGTTGTTGCTGTGTACCACTTGCCATGGTTCCATTACCTTTGGAACATTGGTCCCAATTAATAGCTCCACATCAGCATCAATTACAGGAATTTCCACAGAACTTAAGTGTGGCCAAGCACTTAACTCTTCCTGCCGTGGGATGTTATCACGAGTCACAGGCATCTTACACTGGGTGTAGACTTCTGGCAACTCAAAGTAGGTGTTACCATTGAGTGCAGCTATCTCAAGTCCTGAGATAACATGACTGTCAACAAACTTTTCTTGATTCATAGTCCTTAACAGGATTTTGGCGCTCCTTCCTCTGACCTTCAGCTCCCTCATGAGTCGCTCAGAGCAGAAAGTGGCTGTGCTACCAGGATCTAAAAATGCATATGTGGTTAGCATTTTGCTGCCTTTCTTAGCCTTAATCTGTACAGGCACAATTGCCAAGATACTGTCCTGTGCTCCGGCCCCTATATGGCCACATGTCTTGGGAGAAACTGCATGACTGTTTCCTGATATTTCCTGCTGCGTGTCCTCTGAATTGTTTTTCTTCTCTTTTGAATGGATGTGAAGGATGGTAGGATGTTTCAGATTACACAATTTGCAAGACAGACGCCTATGACAGTCCTTGCTCATGTGTCCAACAGATAAACACCCAAAACAAACACCTTTCTCCTTCAAGAAGTTAATTTTTTCACTGTGTAACTTCTTCTCCATTTTGGGACACAACTCCAATTTGTGACCCTCTTCACACAGCAGACAAGACACCCTTGTTGGTTTATCAGGTAAGTTTCTCTCATTTTGCGTTTGAGTCACAGGTTGAGAATTGACAGCTGCCACAGAAGTAGCGAAACTGCTTCCTTTTCCTTTAAAGCATACTTGTGAGACTTTGTTTCTCTCTTTATACTTAGGTGTTGAGGTAGATGTGTCCTGAATGTTTCCAAAGAGTGGACTGGAAGCAACGGACACTTGCCTTTCAATTAAGTTGACAATATCAGTGAAACCTGCTTGGCGACTGTGCTTCTCCTGCAGCTCATAAGCAGTGTTTCGCCATTTTTCCCTCAATTTATATGGTAACTTCAAGATGATAGCACGCATGTTGGATGGCATATTCATCTCTGACATATAGCTGATGTCCTCCATAGCATTACAGCAGACACGTAAAAACAAAGCAAAAGCTTGCAAAGCTTCAGTGTCTTCTGATTTTACTGATGGCCATCCAAGAGCTTTCTCCATGTATGCAGTGGCTATTTTTTGTTCATTTCCAAAACGTTCTTTTAAGGAGGTTCTTTGCTCTTTGATATCCTCTGTCTGGTGGCATGTGTTGACAGCTCTTAACCAGCTCCCTTGGTTGTCCTTTGGTATACTGCTCCAAAAAGTATAAACAGTCTATGCTGCTAGCCTTTCCTTCCACTCCATGCTCACATGCTCTGATAAATGTGCTATACTCAAGAGGATCTCCATCAAAGCATGGTATATCC
Source organism: Zingel zingel (assembly GCA_023566125.1). Classification (NCBI taxonomy): domain Eukaryota; kingdom Metazoa; phylum Chordata; class Actinopteri; order Perciformes; family Percidae; genus Zingel; species Zingel zingel. The sequence continues at coordinate 6,394,272 of CM042326.1, read as the reverse complement.
CTTGGAGGTAATGATAATGAAGAATGTTGTTGCACTAATAGAGCAGTTATTTCATTTTGTTGTTGCATGATGGAAAGAAGATTGCTTTGGTCCATATTAGTTTGCATCAGGTCAACACGTTGAATAGGTTCCTTTGTGTGATGTGTTGCATGATATGTTTCCTTGTATCGTGCTCCCATTGATATGGCAGTTTTGTCGCCTCCTATTGGTGGAAGATTAAATTGATGATTGGAATATTTAGGCTGTGCCTCCATTAGCACTGCCGCATTGCTGCCTCCTGTTGGTGGAAGATTAAATTGATGATTGGAATATTTAGGCTGTGCCTCCATTAGCACTGCCGCATTGCCTCCTCCTGTTGGTGGATGATTGAATTGAGGCTTTAAACTTTGTGGAACAAGTTCCATAGCAGAGCGTCTGAGAGATTTGCGTTTAGAATTTCGCAGATATGAATTCATTCCATCTGAATGAGCTCTTGAGCTCTGCACATCAGATCCTCTGTACACATTAACCTTTGCAGTTTGAACAGCAATTTGACTTTGCAATTCCAGCAATTCCTTTTTCTGTTGGATTTGCTCCTCCTGAGCGTCCAGCTCATGTCTTTCTTTAAGGGCAGCTGCCTTAGCAATGAGAGCAGCCCTTTCTGCCTCTGCTTTTAGGCATGCAGAGGAAATTGAAGACCTATTACTGTAACGTCCAGTTGATGAGCCTGTTTTACCACCAACATTAGAAACGCTGTCCCCTGGACCAATGTCATCAGTGACCACAGTTGTAGCTGGTGCAGTTTTGCTCAGTACAACATCATCATTGTCCCTTTGGTCGAACAACCAATTTTCCATGTTTTGTATTATTGCGTTATTGTTGTGCATTTGGATTTCAAACCATTCATTTTGTTTTGACATTTCATCCTCAGGTAGTTTTTGTTTCAATGATTCATGAAACTGTTCAATTTCCACACAAAGTTTCAAACACATTTCATACTTTGTTTGTACCTCAGACACATTTCCCTTTGAAATCATCAGTTGCTTAACTTCCTTTGTTAATTTGTATAGTTTCTTTATCCTGGAATTCCTTTCCTTTTGACTTGATATTATTTTTAATTCCAATGCTTTGGCCGTTAGTTTGACCGATCTTTTACCAAGTTCATTTTCCATTTCACTTTGATTGACAGCTGCAGACACATCACTCATTTTGATATTGATTTAGCAGAACTGCTGAAGGCTTTATTAAGAATTGTAGCAGGGTGTTCCTGTATCCCTTTTGTGAGAAGGCCAATCTCTTCCACACAGCTTGTAACAATTCTTCTTTTGTCCTACCGTAATTCTTCTGCGAAGCTCTTGCGCAGGCTGTATCTGCGTCCAATTGAATGGATTCAGCTGGCACTTAATGAATGAAGCGCGGCGCTGTCCCTCCTGTAGCAAATCCAATCGTTCCGTCCTTTGGAGCTAAGTTTTTTCAACATAATGTAGTGGCAATCGGTCTACATCGGTCTACTACAACAGAGGAAATTCTCTTTGATACCAATGTAGTGTATAATGACTGTAGTGGCAATCGGTCCACAAAAAATGCCACTACAGGGATTGTGAAGCCATTTCCAACTCTTGCTGTTGCAAATAAATGAGGTCCTCCATCGTCGTATGATTAATTCTTTATTGTATAAATGTATTTAAAAACACATACAAAAGACTGACTTGAAAGATTAAAAAACGAACAGACGAGATCTAAAAACCATCACTATAACACAGCTGAGGTTGAAAAACTGTGTGGCTTCCTAGACTAGATTTCCTTACTGGCTCGCCTGTGATTCCCTTACTACCCTGGCTGATTAGCACATACACAGGTGCGCAGGTGACGTAACGATCAAACCATTCACACAAACCTACCACCCACACACACACACTATACATGCACACACATCCAAATTGGCCACAACAATGACTAAAATGTTTAGCCATAGTCTAATCAGCCCCACCACTTTCAACAGCAAGCTGCAGCAGTAAATGTTAATTGGAAATTAAAGGGAGTTACAATAATGACTAGTAAAGCCATGCTTGTCCACTGTGGTGAGCAAGCCACATTTGGGGTATTCTGCTTTTTTACTGTCACTGGAAGTGATGGAGTAGGGTAATGAGGTATAGGGTGGTTAGAAACAAACCATTGTAGCTGTATTGTCTCAGAAAAAGAGGCAGGAATTAGTAATTATTAAGATTTTTTTTAAATTCATACTTCATAGGCCATTGTCTCAGGTGAGGAGCAACCCCACTTCTAGGGAACGCTGGGTCCCAATCTTCTTTGATGATGAAACCCAGCTGGACAGGATTGTGAAATACCTGTCAAACTTCCTCGACAGCTGTGACACACTCTCTGATAAAGTGTGCACCATGGTGTCTTCTGACAGGATCAAATACATCCTAAATGTGTTGCTGTCAGAGTTAGGTCCACAGCAGTTCCACATTATATTCATGAAGAATTTTTTTATATGACTTTAAGTGGATATATGTAACTTTCAGTTTGTGTTGATTCTTGCGGCCACTTTGGACAAAAGTGGTAGTATTTTCATAACACCTGCTGTTGTAAAGGTCTTTTCTTTACGGTGCTGTATTGCCCACTGTAGATTACAGAGTTTGCGTTACCGTGTTTATACAAGTACAGGGGGACAAGGGAAAAGCAAATTACTATTTTCTACGTCCGCACTAAATGGAAGGAGGGCGTAATTTAATGTTGGCTTCTGGCGTACAACCACATCACGCAATCTAAAGTTATTTTATTAATGAAATACACATAGTACATACCTGAGGGCCAATTCGGTGACGTTATTTAATCATTTACAATCCCGTAATTGTACACCATATATCGAAAGCCCAACCGAGATTTACTCAGTTTTGCCCGTTGTCTTTCACTTTCCCTTTTAGCCTTTAGTTGTTCTTTGTTTAATTTCCTTCTTTTCTGTGATGGTCCTGCACCTGTATCATAACTAAGTACCAGCCATAACTACAGCATATAACTTCTAAAATAAAATTAAAATACCATTAGGCCTTTATAAAGAAATCTCCTGCCACCCTTTACCTGGCTGGATATACTAACAGGCTTTTCCGGTGTTACGATGAAATCTGTGACCTGTCAGAATGTGTTACTGTAGCGCAGTCTACCTGCCACACAATCATTTTGTGACTTCACGGTGAAAAAACGGACCAGGGCAGAGGCAGTAATAAAAACTATATAAAAGTAGTGTTCTTTTCACTGTAAGTCTTGTTACTGTTACAGTCATTTATGATTATCAGATGGTAAATTACACAGTTGCATAAATGTGTTAAAGTTATATATAGTCACTTTAAGTATAGCAGAAAAATCAAGTATTTGTGGTTAAGATTAAATTTGGTAGGTATGTGATTTTTCGATTCTAGAAAATGTACATATTTTTTCATATATTATTGTAATTAAAAGAAAAATAATCAAAGTAAGCAATAACAGCAGTCTACATTAGATGTCTTGGTATCGATATTTACACCAACTCGTCATAACCTTTTTTTTTGACACACGTCTCAGAAAACGCGTGCCTGCTAGAAATAAAACTGACGCCTATTTTTCATGCGTGTTGGAAGCGTTTCCAGGCAAAATAGAATAGGAAAATATGTTTATATGTCATTTAGACACAAATACATAAAAATAATCAAAGTAAGCAATAACAGCAGTCTACATTATATGTCTTGGTATCGATATTTACACCAACTTGTCATAACCTTTTTTTTTTCTCAATTTCACACCACTACCTAAAAGTAAAGATGGGTCCTCTGGTCGACTGAACCATTGCAGGAATTATACAAATTTTATGGAAGATTGGTTTTAGGTAAAACCTGGTTTCAGGCTACTTGGGTTCTGCCTGGAAAATTGCATACATTTTCAACAAATGTAATGTACTACATGAGTATTGTCAGTGTTTTCTATAGGGAGAAGAAAGTGTAAAACGACAAAAAGGTTATAAGAAAATCACAGGTAAAGAACAGAGACAGGGTAGAATCTATGCAAATGCCAGGGACAGAAACACAGGAATAGGGAAAAGTTTAGATAGAAAGAAAGAAAGACGGAAAAAAACAAGGAAAGATGTAAGGAAAGCAAGATAGATAGGCAGACCTAAGGCCGGCTACACACTGGATGCGTTGTGTGAGTGTGTCAGCTGTGTGGCGTGTCCGTTTTTTATTTCAGCTCCCATGGTAACAGGTTAGAGCTTTCACACTGCCTGCGTGACACACACGTCTCAGAAAACGCGTGCCTGCTATAAATAAGTAGTGCGTCACAGTAGTGTGTTGGAAGCGTTTCCAGGCAAAATAGAATAGGAAAATATGTTTATATGTCATTTAGACACAAATACATATTAATAAATTACATGTTGATGTGTGAAAGTCTCTAGGTTTTGACATAAATGCAGATATATATGTAATTTAAAAAAATAACTAATTATAAATTTTAAAATATTGTACCTGTCAATACAGAAGGAAATATTCTGTAGCCTATTTTGCCGTCAACGTTGTCTTTGCTGTAATGAAATCAGTATATTGATGTTAATGGGAAAGAAACGTGTACAGACAAGGCTAGCAGCAGCAGCGCCACGTCAGACACCTTTCTGATGTGCAAAGACATAGAAAACGCCACGCAGCCGCCATACAACTGACACGCAACAGAAACGCCACGCTCACGCGACGCAACCAGCGTGTATTGGGGCGTAAGGGAATTGAGTCAAAGGCAACATGCAAATGGCATTTGGAAAGCAGCAAGGGGATAGCAGGAAGAAACATAGACAAACATGAAGTTTTAGGTATTAGTAAAATGACTCTACGTGTAATTGGAACAATAATAATATCTGTAGTTTACATTAACATAGAAACAAATAGTTGTAGCAGTATTTTGTAATAGTGACAGTAAGAGGATAGGAAATACTCACAGACTCAAAAAGCAGAAGTATTCATCACATAGCAGCCGCGGAGCGGGGGGGGGGGGGGGGGGGGGGGGGGGGGGGGGGGGGGGGGGCTAATTGGGCTTAAGCCCCGAATCTTTTAGGTCTTTGTTTCATTTCCTCTCTCAGTCTTTCTGACTGGAGCTGCAAAAAATGAAACAAAAGCTCTATTACCGTGCGTGGTGGCGGACGGTAATGCATCACTCAGCTTGTTTGCCAACTGCCAATAAAAACTAACGAAGAAGAATATAAATCTTCTTCTTCGTCGTTAACTTGTCACCAGGGGCTGGCGGGCTGTTGTCATGTTGTATGTTTCATCGGTGTCGCGAGCTTACTGGCTAACCGGCTAAAGTTATGGATATAACAAAGTGTTTTATACGGAACAGGAACACTAGTAACAGACCTCACCGGCCGGAGAGTGATTCAGAAGCAGCGTCAGACGAACCACGGACAAGTGTCGCAGGTTTGTGAATCCGCTGTTGTAACACTTGAGATAACCTGTGACTGAGTCACTGTACCGTTTACGGTAAACTGTACCGTTTACGGTACAGTGACTCAGTGACAGTGGTTGTGGCGTCGCTGTAACCTCCATTCATAAACGTTTTTCTAACTTTAAAGCATTTAATCTTCACAATATACAGCCATGCGACACACCAATCGAAAGCTTAGTCTCTCATGATTTAACTAAGCCCACACACAAAGCATACGATGATTTATAGCAGTTATACAACTGCTACAAAGTTATGGAAAATAAAACATTACAGTGTAAACAGCGCATCTGGTGTGTAGTGCATCCATACCTTTTTCCTTGTCCCTTTAGCCACTGCGGGGATTTTTTTGCCCAAGACTTTTTTTTCTTAAATCCCCAAGAATCCAAGGAAATGGAATATCCAAGCCATTATATCCAAAACGAGCTGTTTGCCTCACAATCTTGACGTTTCTGTCCGAATCACTATCGGAAAATCGCTAAACTGTTTTTCATTTCCGCACTTCTATCGCGTCTCGCTCTTCTCTTGAGGGTCCTAGCAACTTGATGTGGGCGTCACTGTATTCTCTGACTTCTATGGTTTCCATAGATACCTGGTATAAGCCAATCGGTGCATGTTTGCTTGTGATATCCCCATTGGAAGCCGAAGATGTCTCTGACGCGATGTGAGCCCACGTGCAAACAATCGACATGTGCTCGGACCAGTTAGAGTTAAATGATATAAGACCCACATTTGCCCCTGAAATTTTAACCCTGTAATGGCTGGAGCTGTGTCAAAGCAAAGACAGGGCCTCTTATAAGCATTTCACACCCTGTACAATTTATAATGACTTATTTCTATATATTTATGTATATAGTTATTTCAAGTAGCCTATGTGTATGATTGATGTGGGTGTGTTTGTGTATTTGAGAAGTGTTTTATTTTGTACTTTAATGGCTTTTTTCTTTGCAGTTTTTAAATGGAAATCAGAAAAACGACATATATGTAGAAAAGAATTCATATAAAATCCATTTTTCTGGATTTTTTCTGTAGTAAGCTGAGACATGTGGCTATGCCATTGTGTTGTCTGTATCTCACTAGATGTGTTTACAGCAGTGTATTTTAATAATTTTACAGATGTATGACTTGGATGGAAATAAAACCCCTCCATTCTAGCCTCTGTAACTCTGTGTCAGTAAGGCCTAGAATCACCCTGACACTTGGAACAACAACTTGAGAGTGTTTCCTTTCCAATGATATCAGGCACATCCCAGAGTGTCAGAGTATATGGGAGCTGTACCACTTTTAATTTGGGTAAGACGTTTAGACCAAAAAGCTTGAAAATTCAAGCGTTTCT
>CM042326.1:6335000-6382500 GCA_023566125.1 Zingel zingel | reverse complement strand
TAGTGTTTGAATTCATACAGTAATTAAAAACATTATAATGTAATAAATAAGAGTTTAAAAAGGGATGTTGGATTTAAAATTGTACTAAAATATTTTACCATAAAAATATTTTTTGTTTAAATTTGTTGTTCTTTATTACAAATGTCATTTTTGATGAAAAGGTCAAATGACCAGAGTTTAGCGAAGGCCTCACCTGTTGCATTGTGGGTTAGAGGAATACAGAGAGCGAGCCAACGTGGCTACAGAGAAAAAATGTACGGCCTCAAACAAAGATTTTGCACGGTCCAAGAGGCGCACACGGTAATTGTACTTTTTGTATTTCAGCCTTGTCATATTTGCGTTTTAATATTTGTTGGAATTTCTTTGCATTTAAAGCCCTTTCTGTACTGTTGTGACGCTAACATTGTGGGGCCCATCTACTTAAGGAAACGTGCTTAAGAGACTGTAAAATGACTGAAAGAAGTATATTTGACTCATTATATTTTATGTGTTTATTTTTTCTTGTAGTTTTCACGGTGTCTTACGACGAAAATGTGGAAATAAATGATCAAAGGACATCTGTATGATGCGTGGCCTTATTTAATTGGACCAGTGTAATTACAGTGAAAACGTAACGCCAGCATGGCCAAGAGTCTAAAGTGAGAGTCTTACTAAAGAGCAGCGTGTGTCCGTGAAGAAGAGAGAGGGAGAGAAGCAAGAGAAGTGGCGTGCTGATCCACGGGAGAAGGAAAGATAGTCGTTTCGACACAGGTTGGGGAGTGCCGCTACTTCGCCAACAGAGGGCAGCAACAGAGATGACTACAGCTCCGCAAATATCCCCTACAGGCCACAGAGTGCAGTATCCGCTTCGTCTATTGCGGTCAACACAAAACGGGCGGCTCCACAGACAGCGCCAGGTTTGATTGTGCTATCCTGTGCTTCTTTATGGACCTTTGTACAGTTTGAAAGAAAGGACCTGATAAGACAAACTATTGGTTTATTAATGAGAGAGTAATTGTATTTGTCTTTATAGCCCAATTGCTGTTCCTGATTTATCAGTGTAATTTTTATTAATGTTTTAATGTTATTGTTAATAGTTTTCATCTGAGAGTTTAAATACTCAAACTCGTTTGAGTGACTATAAATAGCAGTTGATTGCACTGATAACTACATAGTTGTAAAGGGTTTATCTGCACAATTAGCAATAATTTGACAGTGCCTTTTCTAACTGTGAAATGTCAGTTCATGAAGAAAAATCACCAAATGCCGAACTAAGTGATAAAATAGAGTATCTTCAAAAGGAGTTAAGTAGTTTGAGAGCACAGTTAAAGGCACAAACGGAGGATGCTGAAAAGGAGAGATTAGAAATACTTATAGGTGAAATTCTTGCTAAAATAGAGATAATAAAAGTATCTGAGCCTATCTCTACCACCTCCCAGACAGACAACCTCAGGAGGTCTTCACGAGAGAGAAAATTAACCCCAAAAATGCTGGAGCTGAAACAACAAGAGATCTCTCAAAATGAGAGTAAATTCATAACATTGTATGAAAAATGGAAAGAGCAGGTTAAAGCTGCACGCACCAATCTTAAAGCTGAGTGCTCTGATGAAGACTTGGGTGAAATGATGGATGCTGTGGAAGGGCTAGAGAAACAAGTGAAAGATGCATATGTAAATGTACGATCTCAATCAACACCTTCTACTGAGATTAGAAGGAAGGTGGATTCCTGCACAGCGGTATCAAGAGACTTGATGGAGCTAATGAAAGTACGCATGAGTGAAGTAGGGCAAGAGGAATTTGATGCTAAGGCAGAAAGCGCAAGACTTCATTTGATACTGGACAGAGAGTATGCCCAGTCAATATTTGGGTCTTCAAAGACCAAATCTACTGTTCGTAGCCACCACTCAAACCGTTCTTCACAGTCATCAGAACAGCAAAGCATAACAGCCAAAAAAGCAGAGTGTGCAGCGCAGCTGGCCGCAAAGAAGGTTGAAATAAACATGGAGGAGGCAATTGCTGCACAAAAGCAAGAACTTAAAAGACTGGAAAACCAGAGAGATCTTGATGTGATAGCTGCTAAGCTTAGGGCATACTCTGAAGCTGACTCAAATGAGATTTGCAGCGAAAACCAAGCAACACCTTGAGTACCACGTAAAGAAATTAAAAAAGAACAAACGTATAAAAATGGTGATGAACAAACAACCAATACTAACAATGAAGCATCATTAGTACAAGCCCTGCATGATGCAATGTTTCTTACAAGACTTCCTACACCAGAACCCTCAGTCTTTTTAGGAGACCCACTTAAGTTCTTAGAGTGGAGAACAAGTTTCAAAGCACTGATAGAATGTCGATGTACAAATCCAGTGGACAGGTTGTTTTACCTGCAGAAGTACATCAGTGGTGAGGCAAGATCTGTAGTAGAAGGAACCTTCTACAGAAAGGATGAAGAAGCTTACAATCAAGCATGGGAAGCATTGAATGCTCGATACGGACATCCCTTTGTGATCCAGTGTGCATATAGAGAAAAATTGAACAACTGGTCGAAGATTGGCTCAAGAGAGTCAGTGAAATTAAGACAATTTAGCGATTTTCTGACCGCATGCAGCAATGCAATGCTTCACATCAAGGGACTCCAGGTGTTGAATGACTGTGAGGAAAACCGAAAGATGCTCCAGAATGATTCCAGCGAGAGGTTAACCTCTCGCTGGAATCGCCATGTCACAAAGCAGCTGCGACAAACAGAGGAATACCCCAATTTCAAGGAGTTTGCTGACTTTGTAGCAAAGGAAGCAGATATAGCATGTAATCCTGTGACATCCTTTCAAGCCTTAAAATCTCCTGAATAAAGGCCACTAAGAGATGTAAAACGCCCAAAGGCTAGTGCATTCAGTACAAATGTGAAAGCAGATACATCTGATAAATCAATGTCAATTATGAAAACATGCAGTGCTGTAGAGAACAGCTCAAAAGATTCAAATGGATCAAGGAAAGTGAGCATAACAGCTTTATCTTCAAACCCGCTAACATGCCTATGCTGTGGAGAGAGTCACTCCATACACAAATGCCAGAAGCTCTCCAGTAAGCCTGCAGAGGAAAAGAAAAGGTTCGTATTGGACAATAATCTGTGCTTTGATTGTCTTAGGAGGGGACACAATTCAAAGAACTGCAAGAATAAAGCAGCTTGTGGTATATGTAAGAAACCTCATCCAACACCACTTCACGAGGACCGTTCTGCTGCAGCAGACACATCTTCTTCTCATGCTATGCAAGCAGAAGAAAACACATCCTCCCTTTCCTGCTGCGTCGATAGAGGTGAAGGTGGGAGCACATCCATGATAGTGCCTGTTTGGATTTCTTCCATCAACACCCCTGAAACAGAGACCTTAGTGTATGCCCTACTAGATACACAGAGTAGCAACACTTTTGTAGACCAAGGGGTAAGTGAGAAGATGGGGGCGGGTTCAGAGCCAGTCAAGTTGAAGCTTACTACTATGATGGGAAAAGATTCCATTGTTCAGAGTGAAAGAGTCAGTGGGCTTAGAGTTAGAGTGTATACCTCAAAAAGCTTTGTCAACTTGCCACCTGCTTACACCAGAGACTTCATTCCACTTGAACGTTCTCACATTCCTACCCCTGAAACTGCCAAAAAGTGGAAACATTTGACCCAAATAGCACAGGAAATACCAGAGCTGTTGGAGTGTGAGGTTGGAATCCTCATAGGCTATGACTGCCCCAGAGCCTTGGCCCCACGACGAGTCATAACAGGAGGTGACTATGAGCCGTATGGTATCAAAACTGACCTGGGTTGGAGAATAGTTGGCAATTCACCTCAGGTCGCAAAGTCAACAGAAGTGACCGGTCTGTGCCATCGGGTATCTGTCAAGGAACTTCCACCATTGACACCAGCCAATGTCATCAGGGCCCTTGAAGCTGACTTCAAAGATACTAACCCGGGGGAAAAGAGCATATCACAAGATGACATTCAGTTCATGCATATACTGAATGAAAGCATACATCAGAATGAAGATGGACACCTCGAGATGCCTCTTCCTTTTAGGACACGCCCACAACTGTCAGAAAATAAGCGACTGGCTTTGGTGCGGCTGAAGCAGCTGAAGGGAAAATTTGAGAGAAATCCCAGATTCAAGGATGACTACGTTAAGTTCATGGACAGTGTGTTTAAAGATGGGGATGCAGAAAGAGCTGAGAACCAACCCAGGGCAGGATACGTCTGGTATATTCCTCACCAGGGAGTATATCACCCTAGAAAACCAGAAAAAATCAGGGTTGTGTTTGATTGCTCCGCCAAGTATGAAGGTACAGCTCTAAATGATCACTTGTTAGCCGGACCCGACCTCACAAACGGATTGACAGGAGTACTCTGCAGGTTCCGCAAACACTCAATTGCACTGATCTGTGACGTTGAAAAAATGTTCCACAGGTTCCATGTAAGCCCAGAGGACAGAGACTACTTAAGATTCCTGTGGTGGGAAAACGGTGATACAAAGGCAGAGCCAAAAGAATATCGAATGCGGGTCCATCTGTTTGGAGCAGCATCTTCTCCAGGCTGCGCAAATTATGGAATGAAGTACCTCGCAAGCCAAAACGAGAAGGATTATCCCGCAGCAGCCAACTTCATAAGGAAGAATTTTTATGTTGATGACGGGTTGATCAGTGTAGAATCTGTGGACACAGCCATCAAACTAGTCAGAGAAGCGCAAAATGTATGTGCAAAAGGGAGATTACACCTCCACAAGTTCATCTCAAATAACAGAGAAGTCTTGGAGTCTATTCCTGACAGTGAACTAGCTAGTGGAGTACAGGATGTGGATCTCAATCATGAGGAACTCCCAATCCAGACTGTGTTGGGAGTGAAGTGGAGTGCGAACAGTGACACATTCTCCTTTAATGTCACCCTGGATGAGAAGCCAGCGTCAAGGCGGGGAATTCTCTCCACAGTCGCCTCTGTGTTTGACCCGCTAGGCTTCCTGGCTCCTTTCCTTCTACTGGGAAAGAAAATATTGCAGGAAATGTGCCAAAAGGGCATTGGATGGGACGAACAATTGCCTGCAGAATTAAAGCCTCGATGGGAGAATTGGCTGAATGATCTCGAGAATCTGCAGAAACTCCAAATTCCAAGATGCTTTGTTCCTGAAAACCTAGGGAAGGTACAGAGGATTGAACTGCATCACTTCTCTGATGCGAGCAGCTATGGGTACGGTCAGTGTTCATATATCAGAGTGGTGACAGAAGACAAAGTGCATTGCTCCTTAGTCATAGGTAAAGCCAGGGTTGCACCCACCAAAGTTGTAACCATACCTAGACTGGAGTTAACAGCCGCAGTGGTCTCCTCAGCAGTTGGCAGTATGTTAAAGGAGGAGCTGGAGCTCAAGATCGACCAAGAATATTTTTGGACAGACTCACAGGTAGTCTTAGGCTACATTAACAACGAGGCACGCAGGTTTCATGTTTTCGTTGCCAATAGAGTCCAACGAATCAGAGAAACAACAGACCCGGCCCAGTGGTACTACATTGATACTGACCAAAACCCGGCAGACCACGCTTCCAGAGGGCTCAAGGTGGCAGAGTTGATGAGTTCATCATGGCTCACTGGACCAAAATTCCTGTGGGAAAGAGAAATTGTCACCCAAAGGTCAACTCCACAGCTTATGGTGGGAGATCCAGAAGTCAAAGTGACACAAGCACTACAGACAAAGGTAGTCGAAGAGGACAATTTTCTGGAAAGACTGGGGCGTTTCTCAAAATGGCATACAACATTGAATGTTGTTGCTCGAATCCAGAAACTGGCAAAGAGAGCGAAAACAGCAGAGCCCATAAATGTAGAAGACCGAAGGAAAGCCAGGCTTGTACTTGTGAAGTTAGCTCAAAAGAATGCCTTCAAGGAAGAAATACAAATGTTGAATCATGGTATACTGCCACAAAACCATCAGTTGTTCCAGCTTGATCCAGTAATGCAAGACGGTGTTCTCAGAGTGGGTGGACGATTAAAGAAGGCCTGCTTATCTCATGACTTGAAGCATCCGGTAATATTACCAAGAGATGGGGTGATTACACCTCTGATCATTGGTTACTGCCATGAAAAAAGTCATCATCAAGGCAGAGGACAGACTCTCAATGAGCTCAGAGCACATGGTTACTGGGTAGTGGGTGGCAGTAAGGTTGTGGCAAGTTACATCAAACAATGTGTCACATGCAGGAGAGCTCGCAGACCAACAGAAACACAAAAGATGGCAGATTTACCTGCTAACAGTGTTGATCCCTCACCACCATTCTCCTTCTGTGGGATGGATTGTTTTGGGCCCTTTCTCACTAAGCAGGGTCGTAAAGAGCATAAGAGGTACGGTCTGATATTCACCTGTCTATCCTCAAGGGCAATCCACATAGAAATATTGGAAGATCTAACAACTGATGCGTTCATAAACGCACTGCGGTGTTTTATAGCTATTCGTGGAGCTGTAAGACAAATCAGGTCAGCTCGAGGGACAAATTTTGTGGGGGCAAAAAATGAACTCACAAAGGCTTTAAAAGAAGTTGATAAAGACAGACTGATGTCTTACCTGGCTGAGAAACATTGTGACTTTATCATGAACGTACCTGATGCCAGTCACATGGGAGGGGTTTGGGAACGTCAGATAAGGACAGTTAGGAGTGTCCTCAGCTGTGTCCTTTCCAAGAGTGCTGGAAGATTAGACGATGCGTCTTTAAGAACATTTTTCTATGAAGCGATGTCAATAGTAAACAGTCGCCCCCTCACTACTGACAGCATCAATGATCCCAAAAGTCTAGAACCACTTACTCCAAACCATTTGCTGACCATGAAAAGCTCTGTCCCGCTTCCTCGCCCAGGAAAATTTGTAGCAGAAGATGTGTATGCCAAGAAAAGGTGGCGCAGGGTACAGTACCTGACAGAACAATTCTGGAGTAGATGGAAGAAAGAGTATCTGGCAAACATTATCCTCAGACAACGCTGGCACTCTGCAAGGCGTAATGTGAAAGTTGGAGATATCGTCATTGTCAAAGAAGACGAAGTGCCCCGTAATGAGTGGAGAATTGGCAGGGTACTAGATGTTTGTAAAGATGAAGATGGGTTGGTGCGGAAAGTTACAGTACAAATGGGAAACAGAAAGCTCAAGGAAGAGGGTCAAAGACTTACTAGTTCATCCATTCTTGAACGACCTATTCATAAGTTAGTTGTACTTGTAGAAAACTAAAATGTGTTGTAATGGAACTAATCTCTACAAGTAGAACCTACAAGTAAGGAGAGTTTAAAGTGGCAGTGTTGACCTGAGAGGTATAAAACGCCAGTTTATTTTTGGAAATTAGTAGATTTGTTTGTTTCCATAAATGTGTCATAAATCATAGTAATTTGATGGGAGTGTAACTGTCTGAGGGACAGTGTTACGGAGTTTTCATGTTTAAGGCTATAGTTTGTTAATTTCATTAGTGTTTGAATTCATACAGTAATTAAAAACATTATAATGTAATAAATAAGAGTTTAAAAAGGGATGTTGGATTTAAAATTGTACTAAAATATTTTACCATAAAAATATTTTTTGTTTAAATTTGTTGTTCTTTATTACAAATGTCATTTTTGATGAAAAGGTCAAATGACCAGAGTTTAGCGAAGGCCTCACCTGTTGCATTGTGGGTTAGAGGAATACAGAGAGCGAGCCAACGTGGCTACAGAGAAAAAATGTACGGCCTCAAACAAAGATTTTGCACGGTCCAAGAGGCGCACACGGTAATTGTACTTTTTGTATTTCAGCCTTGTCATATTTGCGTTTTAATATTTGTTGGAATTTCTTTGCATTTAAAGCCCTTTCTGTACTGTTGTGACGCTAACATTGTGGGGCCCATCTACTTAAGGAAACGTGCTTAAGAGACTGTAAAATGACTGAAAGAAGTATATTTGACTCATTGTATTTTATGTGTTTATTTTTTCTTGTAGTTTTCACGGTGTCTTACGACGAAAATGTGGAAATAAATGATCAAAGGACATCTGTATGATGCGTGGCCTTATTTAATTGGACCAGTGTAATTACACCCTGGCTGTTTGAAGCCTTAGCAAACCAAGTGTTTCCTCCACAGAGAGACTGAAGGCTCCTTGGCCTCTGCTGTTCCCACGTCCTCGTGGTTGGACTGCCTGCTGCCTGATGTGAGCTGTAATAGAAAATTATAACAAAGTTCCTTAGACAAATCAAATGGTAACAAAGTTCTTATTGATAACTGTGGCTTCTAAGATTGGGTGATTTACAATTAAAAGTAACTTGCTTTTAAGTAGCCATTAGCAACAGGCTTTAAGAACACTATGAACACTTTCATTATCCTGACCTGCTTGCAAATGCAACAGAATACATGTAATTAGAGTTAGAATAGCCAGTCCTTGTCATAACTAGGAAAGTACAGATGGACATTCTGTAATTCTTGTTGTTTTGTAATGTCATCCTCTTGGTGTAAATGTAGCATTACTGAGTTTATTGTTATGCTATGCTATAATAATGCACACAACTATAAAGAAGAACCAGTTAAGCAGGGCTAACATTGTATGTGCACTATATGTGTCAACCTCTAGATATAATACATTATATTCACAGCTTCTACATTGTACAACTTAACAAATACCCTAGCATTGTGTATTAGCTAACGTTACCTGGGACAGCATCATAGCTCTGCTCGGGGTCCTGCACGTCCCACAATGTTTCATTGTTCTACAGAGAGAAGACGATCATTAATACAGCTCCTTGAGTAAGACACTAAGCCTACATGATTCCCATGGAAAATTAGCTCAGTAGCCTAACATAGCTACAAGTTTGAGATAACGTTAGCAGTTAGCTAATGTTAAATGCTAAGTTAAACAGCTTTGCTAGCTAGTAACTTAACACAACGAAACAACAAACGTCTAGTAACCATGCTTGCAACGTCGATTACAGACAGTATATATGATCAATACTTACATTATATTAATCTTGTAGGAATCCGCTGAGTGGTTTGTGTGTCCTCCAAAATCTCTAACGTAAGCTAGCTGCACTGAAACGTCAGGGGGCTGGCAGGCACTGAGCTGTCACTCAAACTAACTGAAGACGAAATTAGCCAATGGGTCGCACCCCTGTAAGACCCGCCCACGCGATAGCTTTGTGTCAGAATCGCAAGCAAAGACTTGGGAAGCGCAAACGAGACAGCTGGGGGCAAAACCGCAAACGTGTTGGAGAGAGCAAAAGACTGATCATTGAGAAAGAAACAGAGGGAACTGTAAACAAAAGGTCATCTTATCAAACAAATAAAAGAGCAATAGTTTACGACTACACAAATGTTTTGTTTGCAAGTTTTAAATTTTACCTTTTGAGGTGACAATTATTTTACTTGAGTTAGTGTTTTTTGTTTGATACTTGAGAAGTTTTGTTTGGAATTAAAGACAGAAATAATCCCATAGGCTTACAGCTCATGTAAATCAAAACTCAAGTACAAATGTATTAGAATTTTAGAACAAAATAGTTTTTTTGTATAAATTGAAATGCATGAATTAATAAATTGTTCTTGTTTTAAAACAGATTTTTATTGTTTTATTATATTACCTTATTACTTGTGTATTGTTTAAAAATACACGATAAACCTCGATGTGCAGTTAAAGCTTCAATTGTTCTTTTTTCCATTTCATGGATTCTGATGTAGCAACTTTTATCAGCTAAGCACAAACTAAACAGAACTGAACTCTTAAGATTAGTAATGATGTTTACACCAAATTCCAATTTTACTTATGTAGGCTAACTTAAAAATAATCAGATAATGGTTGCCTCTTTTTAGTTGCCAGGGGTGAAAATGAGTCATCCTTAACATTTTTGGTGTTTTGGATTCACTACAGCTGGAGAACAATTAGATACAAAATAGGTTGTAGGCTCTACTGGGTGAGTTTTTTTTTTTTTTTTTTTTTACTGAGTAACTATCATCATTTTCCCAGATAGTGTATATAACTTTAGGCATTCTATTATCTCAAACAGCCTGAAAAATAATGCATTTAGCTGACGTAATTGGGAAAAAAATCTCCACAGGGGGAGCAGGCCCCCGGACCCCCCTAGGTTTGGGCTAAGCCCCGAATGTTTATATTGTCTGGCTCCGCCCCTGTCACATAGTTTACTTTGTCTGCAGGCATAACACAGACACCAAAAGGTTAAACAGGCAAAATGTTAAGACAGGCAGGATTTGCAGGCAGATTCAGCAATGCTACAACGAGGAGACACTCTTAACTCTAAAGTCTTTGGAAGATTTGTTAATGAAGACCATGACTGCAGGCAGGTGTACAATGAAGACACCTGGTGGGCAGAAGGTGAAGGGCAGGGTCAGAAATGGAGGCAGATGTGAGACATAAACAAGATTTCATAACTGTGAATAAGAACTGACAAAAAGCTTTTCATAAAAATGTCTTCATTTATAGATAAAATGAAAACCAAGAACACTAATGTCTAATGATGTTGCCTCTAACACAGGCCACAGTGCAAGCTTTGGCTAAGGTGAGGAGGATGACATTGGCAGAAGCAGTAAGAGAGGTTGAACAGGGCCAGATGGAGGAAAGGTGAGAGAACAACACTTACGTTGAAGGAGAATGATTTGAAGAGTAAATTAAATCATTGGCAAATCTATGAAGATATTTTGATTTATTTCCAAAAGGGTAAAAATAATTTTTTCTACTTTTCTTTTGAAGTGAGAAGGAAGACCTGCTCATGGATATAAGAAATGACATGGAGAGACGTGGACTTCTACGTTAAATGTCAATTAGCAAAGGCCATGCTGTGGCAATAAAATAAAAGCATTACTAATCTGAAATCTGTTTTTAAGACTCTTTAGCCTCTCTGGGTTAATTCTTGTCCAGTTTTGACAAGTTTAGGTGTAGTGGTTTTGGATCTGGACCTGGTCCAATGTGGTCTACATAAGCAAAAAACAGTACAATCTCTCTTTAATGCATTTTCACAAATAGAATAACGCTTTCACAAATCTCAAACTGTGTTTTTATCACTCCTTAGACTCACTGGGATAATGTATTCCAGATTTGACAAGTCTAGGTATTGCGGTTTTGGATCTGGACCTGGTCCAATGTGGTCTACATATGAAAAACACGGTGAAATCTCCCTTTATTGTGTTCTCAATACAATAAGACAATAAAGCTTTCACAAATCTAAAAGTGTGTTTTAGACGTAATTAATAATTTACTTAACGACTAACACTCATTCAATACAGTAAGAGGTTCAAAAAACGGAGGATCAGTCACTGTAAATTGTGTTTCCCTGTTGAATCGGAAGCTGCGAATCGGATGCCAACTTCAGCGTCGTAGGGACAGTAGCAGCTAACGAAATCCCCAATGGTCACAAAGATTCATTGAATTGAAATCGGACACCATTGTTAGCTTTATGACCCTGGGGTACATGTTATATAAGTGGCGTGACGAAATTCAAACTGTAAATATTTTAATTTTTACCACTGGCAAATAAGTTATAACCTAGCTAACGTTACATGTGTTGTGGCATACTGTTTATTGTGTTGAACTATCGTCCTCACTGTAGAAGATTTTAGCGTTAGATGTGTGATCTTGTAAATATACATAAAGCTGTGAGCGTTAGCAGTAATGTTACAGTACGTTAATGCATGTAATGTTATAACGTATTAACAGTGCTGTTTCTGTCCTGATATGACTTGTATAATCATTAGGGACAGACGAGGACATGAGGTCCCTCATTCTGTGGAGGACGGTGAACGCCTCCAGCTTTACGGGCAAGCGTAACGCTGCCCTGAATGGATATGAGTAAGTAAATGTATATCATATATTCCTATCGTTATATATTGTACTGTGGACCTATATTTTACATTGCTAGCCTTTTTATACATACATACATACATACATACATACATACATACATACATAAATAAGGGTGTGTGATGAACAGTGGCAATAATAGTCACAATAAATATAATGGAACAGTGACTAGAAATAGTAGATGTAGTAGTTCATGGCATAGCAGGGCACTGCAGGGCGTTACAGGATGTAGCGGTACATAGCATGGCAGGGTGTAGCAGGACACTGAAGGGCACTGCAGGGTGTGACAGGGCATGCATCAGGACCACGGCGTCAGCTGCAATGATGATTTAGGTGCCACCCTAATCCAAGGAAATATGCTGGGCTGGAAAAAAAAAACATAAGGACTCCGGGGAATAAGCTCCCCTGTGCTAAATTAGTAACATGCATTTCTGGGATTGCTTAAATGGTTTTTTGAACTGATTATTGAACTGATTAACAAGAACAGCATACAATTTCACAAAACAACAAGAACCGCAGAACATTTCACCAAAGAACAGCAGAACAACAATACATTTCTAATATTTAAATTGCATAGTCATGGTCCGGTACAACACGGTCCGTGTACGTTTTGATAGTTTTTTTTTTTGTGTGAACCACAAAACTAAATATCTAGAAATCAGCTGTTTTTCGTTTGTCGTTTCAAACCAAAAACAAAGAAACGGTAAAAAAAGAGCCGTTCTCCCGTTTTTGGTTTCTGAATCCAAAAATGAAAAATGACTAAACCAAATTCAAATAACGGTCCGATTTAGTTTTTTTGAAATTCCTTTTTTCATTTCTCCGTTTGAATATCTACATTTAAAGAAAGACAGGTTGGCCAAGTGACCCGGAAGCAGGGCCGTTTGAAGGAATTTGGGGGCCCCAAGCAAAATGGACATGGAGGCCCCCCAACCCCCCGCCCCGCACGCACGCACGCAAAGCCTACAGGAACCACAGCATAGCCATAAAGTTTAAGTTCACCCACACTTTATATAAATAAAAAAAAGGTTTACAGTGCATAAACTGCTGTTGCATAACCTGTGCATAAATAAAAAATGTTTAAAGTGCAAATACTCGTGTTGCATATACTGTGCATAAATAAATAAAAAATTACAGTGCAAATACTGCTGTTGCATATAATGTGCATAAAATTTGAACATTTTCAACAATTGAACATTTGCAAAAAACACCACTGTACCATACAATCAAATATACATTAAAAAAGTGCACAATAACTAAATCCTAAATAACTAAAAATGTTTTTATTAATATAATCCATCTGTCAAGGTACAGAATGCATCACTGAGTGTCTGACACCTAGAAATTTGACAGGCACTACTGTATATTAAAAATTCTGAAATGTCCATGGGCAAAAGTGACTGATATTTACACAGTTTTGTGGGAATTCAATAGTGATTTGCACTGTTTTTTTTCTAACAATATGACAGCACACACTTATCAGTTTAAACTCTGGGCTGTGCAGGATATCAGCTATAATTATAGAGCTTGTGGTGGTGGTACCTTGTGCTATAGAGGAAACATCAGCATTGAGGGAGAAAGAAAAGATGGTAACACTTTATAATAACAATCATTAATAGATGGTAAATTGATAGTTAATTAATCTTTAGTTAATTGTCATTAAACTGCTAGCAAACAGTCTTTTTACTGTTAACAAACAATGAAATTATAATTACATGTTTACTAATTATTAGTAGTGCTGTAAATTAACAGTTTATTGTAACACACTATATCTATCATAATATATTAGGTATCGGGTAATGATTAAACATTTTTTGTAAACCTTTAAGAAACAATTTTTAAAACATCTATAAACATTACATAGATAGACGGACCAGATATTCCTAACACTTTGTTAAGGGTTACTAATGCTTAAAAACATCCCAAGCTAATGTTTGATGCACGGAATTTATTGTGTGGTTTTCCTTACCCCCAATTGGTAAATAGATTATCACGGTGGAATAGTTAGTATAGCATGCTAATGTTATGCCACTTTCATCAAAACCTATTACAAAGCTATAGCAATGTCATGTCATTAAATAACAGTGATTCTGGAACAAATCTGCGTCTTCCTTATCCCGTTAAAAAACATATTACAGTAGTATGTAACCATATCCCGTCTGTTGGAAAAAAAACTAACTGTTTGTTACAAGCAGCATTTGCCGTCAGGCAGGTTACAGGTAACGTTAGCTAACATAAACATATTTTTGCTAGCCTACCTGCTGCAAAATTACACCAAGACAAGTAGAGCTATTTTATCCAGTGTAATTTATCACTTACCACTATCTTGTATTTTCTTATCCTCTTCCTTTCTCTTCTTCCTTTTCTGGCTTCCTGATGACTGCCGACCTAGGAGGTTTTGTATTTTGCCGGCAGCAGAGATCACGAGAGGGGCCCCTTGAGGGGGATCCCGATAACAGTGTCATTGCACTTTATTGCATTGACTATCAAAGGGGCGCTCACACAGTTTGTCGTTGCATTTTATTCTTGGGGCCCCAAGCAATTGCTTGGTTTGCTTGCCTTGTCGCAACGGGCCTGCCTGTCACTACCGATGTGACTGTGAGTCTACCTATGATCCTAACGTACAGCATGCAGTGGACCAAACTACTGTGAGGCCAGGGAGGGGAGACTCAAAATGTTTCTAAACTTAAAAAGTATTTTATGGGGTTTGTATTGTTTTACTACTTAAACAGATATTTTAAGTATACATCATTATGTTATTTACAATACACAGCATTGTTTTAATGATATTTCTTGGGGGGGCGACCCTTAGAAGGGGGGGGGCCCTGACCCCCCCCAGACCCCCTGTTTTTACGCCCTTGGGTCAGGGACATCTTAGCAGAGCTTGCTGGGATGGACTTAAACCTTATACCAAAACACAGATGATGTTCACTGATGCCACTGTAACAAAAAACTTCTACTGGCATGCTTTAACACGAAAATGCATTTACATCTTTCCAATTTCCCAGTGTTTTCTCACTCAAATTCAACCGCCACCTAAGCTCTGTGTACACACAGCCAATTTAATCTCTATTATTTAGTAGTTTAACTAAAGAAGCAAAGAACTACTTCACAACCCCGCTGCTCGATACCTGCTCATAATGGGGGGAGGAGGGCAGGCGTGTCAGACGAGTTATAAGAAGTGAGTTACACGAGGGTAATTAATATCGGGTTCATAAACCAGCAAGATAACTTTATGTCAAAAAAGACTAAAGCTCTTGGAAATCCAGGGACGAAAAAGAAGAAGAGGACGGAAAACATGAAAAAGACAGAGGTAATATGCTGAATAATTTATTTATCTGTTGCAGTTATCTGCTAATGTTATCTTGTTATGGATGGTTGAGTCATGTCCATGTTTTCTAATTTAGCTAACTAATAGCTAGAATTAATGTAACATTAAAGGTCCAATATGTAATATATTTACCGTAATAAATTCAAAAAATGACCCCAATGCGTCATCATATTTTAAGGAAAGTATCTTTTCTGACAACAATGCTAATGCCAGTATTTTCTCCTTCTTGAAAATTGATAAGTAAGCCAACGGTACTGTCACTACTATTTTAATGATTTACAAGCAACCTGTTTCTTGCAGATTGTCACGTTACTGAGAATACAGCTATTAGAAGGTAATATATGAAGTCAAAGCTACTCTGACAGCTGTAGGGCAGCTAACATTAACGTTAGCTGTCTCCATGAAGCTCCTAAACTCCTATATCTCACGACGCAGTTAGGAAACAAGAACGAGCTAACTAATGATAACCTAAGCATTTTGGCTCGGTGGATTTTGATTTTAAAGTCATGTTAAAACTATTTCCCATCCTTCTTCTGATTTCCAGCCGCAGCCTGTCACTCTCCCTGTACTAACGTTACGTGCTCCGTGATGTTAAGACATCACAACGCCTTGTGTTTCTCACTCCCGCTAA
Source organism: Zingel zingel (assembly GCA_023566125.1). Classification (NCBI taxonomy): domain Eukaryota; kingdom Metazoa; phylum Chordata; class Actinopteri; order Perciformes; family Percidae; genus Zingel; species Zingel zingel. The sequence continues at coordinate 6,366,735 of CM042326.1, read as the reverse complement.
TGTATTGTTTATCAGACGTGACATGACAAAAGCATTTCGTTTTCACATGTGGGTAGGCCAAGGTGAGAAGATGGAGATTAGCTAACGTTAGCTAACATATTTATAAAAAAAAAAAAAAAATCACATTTGATTCAACTTTCGGAATTCGTTCCAGCAACCCTAGTGTGTTGTTATCAACTGCCCAGTTTGACAGCCAGGCCGGGTTGCCAGATATATCTGTAAAAACGTAAACCCAGTGCGCTACACCTGTAATGTTAGGACAGCCATGAAAACAGCAAACAAACAAACAGGATCAACAGCAATATATTCTACCCGACCTAAAAAAATGTTTCTAACGCTGTTTGGTGTTTCAAGCCCCCAACGTCGTCTTCCAGGCAGCGCTGCCTGGAAGGCACTAGTATTAGGCAATAGTTAGGTTAGGTGCCTTGAAGTTGACGGTCGCAGCGCTGCCTTGAAGTCGACGTTGGGGGCTTAAAACACCATCAAGCGTTTCTAACAGTTGCGTGACCAGAGACGTAACTAACCCCGGGTAAATATTGGAGATGTATTTGAAAGATGGAGAAAGCTTAGAGCCCAAAAGGATGCAGAGTTGGCTAATTTCCTCCTGAAAAGGTAAGCATTAGCAAAAACAATTGAGACACGAGAGAAGGCAGTAAGGCTGTAAATGGGGAAGGCCGTGAGTTTGCAGTGTGTTTAGCGATTATTGCCTTAATTATAAGCCAATAAAGTGTGTTCAGTCAGATGGAGAGGGCGTTATTTTTAGCGGTTCCTACCGTAGCTAATTCTAAGCCGAGGAAGTGTGTCTGTCCGTTGGGTGGAGAGGACGGCGAGGTTGTTGTGTTTTTAGTGGTTCCTACCGTAATTCTAAGCCGAAAAAGTGTGTCTGTCAGTTGGGTACAGAGCTCTGCATGAGCATGGGCTTTTATGTTAGCCAGCATCTAACATTAGCTACTCCGCTGTGCTGTGAAGTAATATCTGGCAATGTGAGACAAGCGTCTAGCAACATTGTTGTCTTAGCCTGGCAACCTCTGTGAACTTAAAGTCTGGGGAGGAGGGGGTAGGGGAGACAACTCTCTCCAGTATTTTGAATTTGTACTGCAGTAACTATTTTAAACACTAGCTGTCAGTATTACATATTGCACCTTTAAGTCACTGCCACTGTATTTTGATTATGTAAAGATATTCATGTGTTAAGAATTTTTTTTGTGGAGTGTGTTGTATGTGACATACGACCTAGTAGCCTACTTATATTTATGTTGACATCTTTGTGTAATGTTACTTTGTTAGCTTAGCTTCACCCTTGTCGATTCAAAATGTAGCCTATAATTTCCATTACCTTTTGGACTCAATGCTATGTTCCTGCAGTACTGGAGGCTGCATTTACAGGACCGCATTTATATGACCGCATTTCCAGGACCCTATTTTTTTCTTTACTACAGTGCGTACCAGAGGCTGCGTTTTCAGGACTACATTTCTAGGACCCTACTTTTTCAAAGATTAAAAGGTTCATTCTACCAACAAGCTACTTTCTGTCCAAGTATTAAGTTTAAAAGAGGTTTTTCCACCCAGATACTACTTTCTGTTTTGCAATCAACTTGGTTGCTAAAAGTTGCATGCTTGGCCATTTGTGTAGGCTAATTAGCATATTAACAGGTCAAATAAACGATTTTAAATGTATTTAAATGGAAAACAATATATTAAACACATTTCACAACCCACCCCCCAACGAAGAAAAAAAAGCAAGCATCTAAATCAAAAAGTTTTTAATTTAGACATTTCCACATGAAATACAAACAGGAGAATGACAGTTTTAATTATTTCTTGTCTGCCGTTTATGTTCTTCACACAATCGAACACTTTCAACAGTCGCAATGATTCCTGCAAGAGAGACAGAAATGCAAGAAAACAATAGAAATTACGTTTTATTAACATTTGACTTTTCCTGACCATTCAATATTGAAGCCCACATTATGAAGTAGGTAAGAGCACTACCTTTTTATTGAGTGATCTTTCTTCTTTTCTCATTTGTTTTTCCAATCGTCTGCAGAATTCCTCCACTTCACTGAAATACTAAGTGGACAACATAAACCGCTTTCTGACCAAGTAGTTACAGGAACGTAGTTATAGGAAAAGTCCACTTCTAACCAGACAGATGACGGCCGGCCAGCGAGGTGGAGTTTAACTCCGAAAAGACAGTTAACCACAGTTTCCCGTTAATCTTATGATGGATATGTGTTGTTATCTCTGAGCATGACTGGCTGAGCGACGAGCTAGCGGCCCCGGCACGCGCCTGCTGGCTGTCGCCTCACTTCATGGAGCTTCGCAACTCCAAAAACTTTGAAGCAAATTGTCAATGCTCCATCAATTTTCGCAAGACTGCCTATATTCTAAATCTCAACAGTTCATTTCTTGCCTAAAATGTTGTCAGAAGTGAATTTAGTGATGAATAAGATGGCGAAAATTGTTAAAATTGTCCCATTGTGTGTCTGTCTGTACCGGAAACCCGACCCTCGTTTACCTAGGTTCCTATGCTGAAAAGGACGAAAAGACCCTGCCCTGAAGAAGGAGCTGAAAGAGTTACAGGAACTGCGGCCAGAGGAACTTAAAAATCACCACATTGGTCCAGTCGGAACACGAGAAAAAAAAGGTTCTAGGAATGTTATGTTCTAGGAACTGCAAAAATCCCTCCAGTCGGAAAGCGGCTATAATCACTGATGGGTTATAAAAATATTGGTAAAAATGCATTCATTACTACTTCTAAAAGGTTTTACCTAATATTAGTAAATAGTTGATAAAGATTTCATGGCATTGTGTAAAAAATACCTGTGATGATAAAGTGTCTCAGGTATACAATGAACATTAAACATTTCATGTACACTGAAGACATGGAGACCAACCATAAGGACAGGCATTTATCATCTTTTGAAGTAATGTACTGGCGATATTATATATTATAGTCATAAAGTTAACAAGTAATATAATATACCTAGTTGGGCTCACCAAAGATAGCTAAAACGTTACGGTTTTATTAAACAAATACTTTAGGCTGACAGCAAGCTATCATAAGCTAACGATGATTGTAACTTTAGGAACTTTAAGACTCTTAACGTTAGTTAACTCACTCAGACTTTGGCTAGACAGCTAACGTTACTTTACTGTCCAATTCAAGACATCAACTGTTTTCACAGTAAGAGTTAAACAAATGAAAATTACGTTATTCACAATCAGTACTGTTACTCACACTTGGCTTGACGAGCTCTTCTTCCATTTTTGGTGGAAATGCAATCCTATCGCGTTATTATGAATCCCACTCACTTTCTTTGCAAGACCCGCCCTCTAGTTAGGGTCCTAGAATTGCAATCCTGAAAATGTGGTCCTGAAAGTGCAGCCTCTGGTGCTGCAGCTATATGCTACTTGTTGGACTTGCATTTAAAGTGTCAAAGAGAATGCATGCATTTTATGCAAGAATTGCTCACAAAATAGATATTTGTGAATGATGTAAGTAAAGTTGTAAAGCTGTTAAGTGTTGCGTCTTCAGATTTTGAGAGAGGCTTGGTCCAATGAAGATTTAACAAAGAGGTTTAATAACAAAATGGCATGACAGAAACGAGTTTTACGCTGCAGCGGGCTGAATGGCTGTCTCTCCTAACGGATCCACACCTTTCAGTCCCTCTCAGTCCCTACGCTCCTCACTTCATTCTCCTGGAGATGTGGGTGGTTCCTTTTCCCCACATGGCTTAGGACCATTTTCCATTGGTCCTTCGTTGGCGGGGTGGCATGTCCCACCGGGCGCATCCCATTGGTCGTTGCCCAAATGAGGAGGGCATACTTCGAAATCCTTGTATGTTTGAGGTTACTTTTCGGCCATAGATGAAAGGGATGGATATTATTTTCAAGCTACAGGAATAAACATTTTTTATTCTAATCTAGTCTGCACACCAGCAGGAGTTGGCTCCAAGACAGATACACAAAAGGTTTCTTCCTGCCGTGTGACAAAAGAAGGGTCGCCCCCTCTACCTTTTGGACAGCAGACAGGCATGATTTAATGAACTTGTAGAAGCTTAGGAGTAGGATATTGATTTGCTCTAACAGTATTAATACCTAATTATTATATTAATAACTAATGTAAACCAAAATATTTAAAATCTTAAAATGTTGGTCCAGTATTGAGCAAGAACACTGTAACCAGCAGCCGTGAACTGGGCTGCAATGTAACCCTATAGGTCAAATGTTCAGTTAGCATCCATCAAAGTGTTGTTTCTGCCACTGACAGGCTCAGATTATTATTCTAAGTGTCTGGTGTCTTTTATTGAAAGGATCCTTACAGAGATAGACCTTTTTGTTAAAGTGTAAGATCCTTTTTGTTTAACATGAAACAGCCCTGAAATCACCATCACCTAACCCACCAGACTCCAGTTTATATACAGTATTTTTCAATACTTTCCACCACTTAGGATTTTTTATATGTGATAGAGGAGACTTTTTATGAGACTAAATCAGTTGAAAGAGTTTCTGTTGCAATTTGTGTGGTCATGTTGCATACTGCCTGTACTATAAAGAATGTGTTTAGTGTACTCTAACTCTGAGGAATAGTCGTGAAAACTATTTCTGTAAGACCCATTATCTTAAGCAGATTCAGCAGTTTTTCTAGCTATTGTCTAAATATTGAAATTGTATTGGTATAGACTGATGCAAAAACAAGCACAATTTTAGTCAACAAAAACACAAAGCCATCCCATCAGCGTCGAGAATGCCAAAAAAATTATCTAATTATGTTTGCTGTTTATAGGCTGTAATGTGGCTTAGGTGCAAATATTAACTGGATTTCAAAGCAGCTTTTTTATTCTCACTATATTGTAAAATACCCCTTTTGTCAGAAATGCTCATCTATTCTTTACAGATGCACTTTTAAATCCATCCCCTGCTATCCCTGGCCTATCTCTGACAACTCCTGCTCCCTTCACCTCTGCACAGCCAAGTCAAATGGCTGCAATACAAGAGGCATCAGCTGAAATCTTGATTAGTGCACCAAATTGCTTAAGGTCTGTGTAACTGGACAATGTGACCGTTCTCTTCCAGTCACAGAGTGGTTTACAGCCCATCCCAGTGTCACTTTTCCTCATTATTTTCCTTATGGAGGTGGAAGGTTTATGACCACCAGCCACAATATCACATGTCTCTACTGGATGCAGTGAATGCTGGATGTCCAGTCACTTGATGGTTAGGATTAAAGAAAAGGAGCCAGGTACAGGGCACCATAAGGTTACAGCGGACATTGCAGTTGAGTTTAGCAAAAGGTGATTGTTCTGCAGCGACAACAGTTAAGTTTGTGCACCAAAACAACTAGTTAAGATCCATCTACTTTGACATCCTCCCTAGTGTATCTTTGTGCTCTTATACATACAAATACATACAAATTACAGTGCATTACTTTTCGTAGCTATAGGCCTATTAATCATGGTTCAAGGAGTGGATGACAGCATGTGGCCAAATGCAAAAGACAAGATTGACCAGTACGGTTCTATATCGGTAGCTCTCCTCTACATGTACGTATAGTGAATATACAAACATTTATTCTGTGTTGCATTATACGAATGACTAGTTTAGGAAAAGAAAGCATATTGCGATTTGCAACATATCCTATTTTTTTGTTGTTGTATTAAAATAGGTAGTAATAATATTAACCATTTTCATGGATGCAAATATACACACACGGAAACAAACTTCTCTCTGGTTGTTCCTCATATCTCTAAATAATCTGTGTTTAAAGACACGATAGCCTCAGTGGTTTTAGACTCGTGCAAAGGACATCAATAATGTGATAGAGAGTCTGATGCTTCAACATTTCCTATGATGACCAGATAAAAAAGTCACGTTAAAGCCATAGACTGTTTCATTCTTAGGTTTTGGTTTAATTTGGTTTTATCTTTTTTGTTTTCATTGGGTTTTGAAATTTAAGATTGTGTACACTAAGTTTGAACCTAAATTTGAGTGAAATATTGAATAATTTAGTCAACCATATTAAGTTTTTGGTGAAAACTGGCTATATGTTAGTCCATTAGTTTGCATACTGTAATTTGAAGCTGAAAGTAGTTTTGGCTGTGGGTCTAATTTGTTTCATGCCCAAGGTACAAGTTAAATGATTCCTGTAAGCAAAATGGAAAGTGTAGTGCTGTAAATGAATGAACATATGCAAAGTTATCGTTCTAACAAAAAATATATATAAATATAAATGTACTCTGTGGTTGGTGTGAGTTATTAAAAGCAGGGTAAGGTTATTGTGTACTTCACTGCTTCATCGTATGCCAGTCACCTCTTTGAATCAAAACATTTGATATATCTGTTAAACCTTAGTTGGGTTACATGTAAACACAGTTACTGTGGAGAATATAACTAAAACACAATACAGCTCAATACATCCATCTTGTGTTGTGATATCAGAGGGAGAAATTCAGCACTGAACTATTTACTGTCTTTCAAATGATTCCGCATGTAGTGGGCCAGCACCTTGCAGCTCGTGAATGAGAATGAGAGAATGAGAGGCAAATTGTAAAGCGTTTTGTCCGGTGAGGTAGAAAGGCACTATATAGATGCAGTATATATGCAGTAGTTCTATTATCTTTATTATTACATGTGCCACTGCTTATCATGAATCATATTTCTGTAGCCTATATCTGTATCTCTGTGTCCCAACCGGCAGTAGCAGATGCCCTCCCCCAAGAGCCAGGTTCTGTCTGAGGTTTCTGTTTGTTAAAAGGAAGTTTTTCCTTGGCACTGTCGCACCTAATGTATACTCTTGGGGGGAATTGTTGGGTCTCTGTAAATTATAGTGTGGTCAGACCTACTCTCTCTGTAAATTATATTAAGATAACTTCTGTTATGATTTGACATTACACACTATATATTGAATTACATTTACCATTTGGCATTGGATGAGTTGTTTTTGAGAACGCTTCAAATGGACATGCCACCTGACAACGCGGCAAGCAGCATGTTACGAGAGTAGCATTAAAGGGATGGTTCGGAGTAATTTCACCCTAGGGTCCTTTGCACCATGACCTCGAGCCAAACACGCCCCCCCCCTCCCCCAGAAGCTTTTTTCCCTTGGTCGAACATTGGGTGAGTTAGCGCTATGGCTTAGTGCAGGCGCTAATGGAACCAAAGGAGTATCTCGTAAATTACCCCACTAATATGAATGAAACCAAACTTCTACAGTATTACAAATGGGTTCTGTACTCATAAAACAAGGCATTGGGAAGTTTGTAAGCACCCTAGGTGCTCCTTTGCACCTAGGGTGAAATTACTCCGAACCATCCCTTTAAGTGAGAGCGATAATGGATGACCCTGGAGGGAACGTCCCCCCTGTGCTTCCCTGGGAACCTGAAACAGGGAAGCTGCATTTTGTGTCACGTTTGTGAGAATTTACATAATAAAGTTGTGATAATAAAAAATACTGGTAACCAAGCTTTTGGCCCATTCCGAACAGGCACAAGCTCCAAATGGGCACTACACTAAATCAAAACTATCATGCTTAAGTTGCACTGTGGGAAATGTAGGATCCAGAAGAATGAATCAGAGGGACTAAATGGATGTCTCTGCATCTGTTGCTTACATTTTTACCTTTCTTTTTTTAATCTGTCTTGTGCAAGTCCCCCTACTTTAAAGAAATTAAATCTAGAGTGCTCCTTTAATGTGAGTCATGTGGATAATTCTAAAAGCAACTATTTCTAACCAATACAGACCATAATAAACAAACGTATCTGTGATACATTGCGATACAAATATCAGGGCAATCCTAATGTTGGTTGTTACAAGAAAACAGAAGAAGAAATTAATATTCAAATGAACTGGAGACATCACATTTATTTATTATATACAGTGCCTTGCGAAAGTATTCGGCCCCCTTGAATTTTTCGACCTTTTGCCACATTTCAGGCTTCAAACATAAAGATATAAAACTGTAATTTTTTGTGAAGAATCAACAACAAGTGGGACACAATCATGAAGTGGAACGAAATTTATTGGATATTTCAAACTTTTTTAACAGATAAAAAACTGAAAAATTGGGCGTGCAAAATTATTCAGCCCCCTTAAGTTAATACTTTGTAGCGCCACCTTTTGCTGCGATTACAGCTGTAAGTCGCTTGGGGTATGTCTCTATCAGTTTTGCACATCGAGAGACTGAAATTTTTGCCCATTCCTCCTTGCAAAACAGCTGGAGCTGAGTGAGGTTGGATGGAGAGCGTTTGTGAACAGCAGTTTTCAGTTCTTTCCACAGATTCTCGATTGGATTCAGGTCTGGACTTTGACTTGGCCATTCTAACACCTGGATATGTTTATTTGTGAACCATTCCATTGTAGATTTTGCTTTATGTTTTGGATCATTGTCTTGTTGGAAGACAAATCTCCGTCCCAGTCTCAGGTCTTTTGCAGACTCCATCAGGTTTTCTTCCAGAATGGTCCTGTATTTGGCTCCATCCATCTTACCATCAATTTTAACCATCTTCCCTGTCCCTGCTGAAGAAAAGCAGGCCCAAACCATGATGCTGCCACCACCATGTTTGACAGTGGGGATGGTGTGTTCAGGGTGATGAGCTGTGTTGCTTTTACGCCAAAAAGTTAGATTTTGGTTTCATCTGACCAGAGCACCTTCTTCCACATGTTTGGTGTGTCTCCCAGGTGGCTTGTGGCAAATTTTAAATGACACTTTTATGGATATCTTTAAGAAATGGCTTTCTTCTTGCCACTCTTCCATAAAGGCCAGATTTGTGCAGTATACGACTGATTGTTGTCCTATGGACAGAGTCTCCCACCTCAGCTGTAGATCTCTGCAGTTCATCCAGAGTGATCATGGGCCTCTTGGCTGCATCTCTGATCAGTCTTCTCCTTGTATGAGCTGAAAGTTTAGAGGGACGGCCGAGTCTTCGTAGATTTGCAGTGGTCTGATACTCCTTCCATTTCAATATTATCGCTTGCACAGTGCTCCTTGGGATGTTTAAAGCTTGGGAAATCTTTTTGTATCCAAATCTGGCTTTAAACTTCTCCACAACAGTATCTCGGACCTGCCTGGTGTGTTCCTTGTTCTTCATGATGCTCTCTGCTCTTTAAACGGACCTCTGAGACTATCACAGAGCAGGTGCATTTATACGGAGACTTGATTACACACAGGTGGATTCTATTTTTCATCATTAGTCATTTAGGTCAACATTGGATCATTCAGAGATCCTCACTGAACTTCTGGAGAGAGTTTGCTGCACTGAAAGTAAAGGGGCTGAATAATTTTGCACGCCCAATTGTTAATTCTTCACAAAAAATTACAGTTTTATATCTTTATGTTTGAAGCCTGAAATGTGGCAAAAGGTCGAAAAGTTCAAGGGGGCCGAATACTTTCGCAAGGCACTGTATCTCTAAATAACCTGTGTTTGAAGCCACGACAGCCTCAGTGGTTTTAGACACGTGCAAAAGACATTGATAACTTGATAGAGAGACTAATGCGTCACTGTTTCCTATGATGATGAGATAAATAAGTCATGTTTGTTGAAAAAAAAATAGACGAAAAAAGCTGTTGATGAGGGTTTGTATAGAGTTAATGAGATGAGTGGTGTCAGTGTTTGTCGACCTCAGAGCAGAATGGCTGCAGTCGCACAGCTCTCCTTCCTGCTGTTTGCTCTCATCAACAACATTCATGCAGAAGAACGGATCATCATCCGAAAGGAAAGGGACTCTTACACCTTCGGCCTACCCCACAACACCAACTCCTGCCTGATCTCTAGATTTCTTGGTGAGGAGAAGCTTGTCCTGTGGAACACGTCTGACCTCTGGTCCCAGAACTCCACAGTACCTGAAGACTTGAAAAGAAGACTTGTCAGCAGGGCCAATATTTCTTCTTACACCATCCTCAACCTGACCCATTCAGACTCCGGCCTGTACCAAGAGGAGTGTTGGACTGAGGGCAATGTGAAGTATGAGAAAATCTTCAATATCACTGTTTGTAGTTCAATAGATGAGAACGAACATATTTCACAGAGACTTGGAGAAACAGTGGACCTGCCATGTGAGGGAGCGGCTGACAATCTGGATATCCAGTGGCTCAAGATTAGTGACGTTAGATATGAGCAGGAAACATGGACCAGAGAATTTGGGCACAAAACAACATTAGTGGTGGACGATGTTAGAGGAAGATACCAAGTGGTGACAAACACATCAGCTCTTCGTGTATTCCACCTCACAGTAACAGACTTTGCAAAGTACACCTGTCTGGTGATGAACCAGCAGAAGTGTGTTAGCAGTACCTCCCTTGAGTTGTGCCCACAAGCAGAGATAATCTACCGCTCAGTGGAAGAAACGGCTGTGTTGCCGTGCACCGTCGCTGATTTCACTGATGACCAACCCCCCTATTGGAAAAAGCGTAATCCAAAAACACAGATCACTGAGACTGACCTAGGACAACAAAACCACACTGTGCCTTCAGTGGACCAAAACTACTCGCTGGTGTTTTCATCTCTAACGTTAAATCACACAGGTGGTTACTCCTGTAATGCCTCTATGAGAGAGCAAATGTATTGGCTGGTGGTGTGCCCCAAATTTGGCCCCCCTGCCGTGAAGCTCTTCTCAGAGGGAGAAGAAGTCACTCTCACATGCAGACATTTAGGAGAGGGTCACCTTTGGTTCATCAAGTCGAACCGAACAGAGGGAAGAATCTTTAGTGCAACGCCTGATGTGAACATGAGCAGAGTGAGCCACTACACTAACGGGAGCCTTCTTATCTCTAATGCTTCACTGGAAGACACAGGGGAGTACTGGTGTGCAGTCATTGACCCATATTATCGGTGTGTGTCAGCCAGCAGAACTCTTGTAAAGTACAGAGAGCCCTTTGGGCTTCCCTCCACCTTCTACATAGTGAGATGCTCAGTGCTCAGTGTTCTGCTGCTGATGCTCTGCGTTGCTGTAGTCGCTGTGAACCAGAGGACCAGGAGAGGAGAGCAGCTTTCAGCTCACAGAGAGACTTGATATGCATATGATCATTTCATCATTGTCTTTAATACTGTGTGTTATAGACTTGATTTTAAAACAACAGATGTTAGACATTCAGGCAAATAAAACATTTGAACACAAAAGACAGAGATTACAAAAACAAACTACATGTTCTCAGTATGTGATATTATTAAAATAAGATTAGGATTAAGATTATTATTATTGCTAAATGAAACAAAGTAAAAAAGTAAGAGGTGAAATATAAAATCTGAAATAAGACAAATACCCAACGATTATAATAGAAAATAATAAAACCGAGTTAAAAGATTTTGAAGGTTAGAAGTCAATCTTTGATTATGATGTCCCTGCAGGCATCCATATTAGTTTTTGTATATATACATATATACACTGTATATAAAATAATATTGTCTTATATTATACATATTTTGTTTTGTTGTGGATCTGTGTGATTATAGGGATCAGTTCTTTAGGCTGCACCCTGACCCACAGGAAGGGGCTCCTTGTTATGTTATATTGTTTTTAATATTTTTGAACATGTTGGTAATTCACATTTTACTTATTACTTACAACTAAGGTCTTTTCTTACTTAATCAGTTCACCTTTACCATTTTATCATAAACCAAATAATTATGTGATTTATTTTTATATTACATGTGAAGCAACTTGACTTCATCTTTTATGCATTCATAATTGTATCTTATAGTGTTGTCAGTGTTGTATACATGTTAATATACCTTGGTCTATATCAGTCTATAGTCAATTGTCTGAATAATGAAGGTTACAAATAAATGATAAAACCATTTTTTTAATTGTGAATTTTGATTTTGATTATTATAAGCAACATATCTCTCAGTATGTAAATGTATCTTATATTGAATTTGAGACCAGATTAACAACATCCATGAAAATCACTTTTATCTCTGCCTGTACTAATGATTGCTTTTTACTGCATTTCATTACTCAGAATTTCTTGATGCTGCTTTTCATATGTTTTGTATACAGGGCACACACGTAGGCTATAAGAAGTTTTCAAATTGCCAAATAAAGGTTACAGAAACAACTCTGGATGTATGAAGAAGGTTCAGGAGACTTTGATGATTTACACAGAATCATTTAATGAAATCTAGAGCGAGGAGAATTAGATTAAGCAGTACAATTTACCACAGTGTAGTGTCATGTAGTGCCATCCCAACACTGAAATTCCTGTTTTCCTGAAAGAGTATTTTAACTCATGCTGGACATACAGGATTTAGAGATTAACGAATATTAACAAACGTCCTTCTTTAACTCATCTAAGCATGTGTGAAGATGCTATTGGATCATTTACAACAACTATTCTTACCTACTAACACGTCATGTTGTAGGTTCCCCAGATCACATGCAGCAGTGAAAATATGTCCACGTTGTGATCTACTTTTCAGTAATGTGTTGTTATTGACTGTCACAACAGGCCTCACTTGTATAAAATGTGAAGTTATGGTTTTCTTCTGACAGCTTTGCAGTATAAACTGTTTTCCTAATAAAGAGAAATGTAGAAATATGAGACCTCAGAAAGAGGACAGTCAGGATCTGGAATCAATTTTTCTAATTGATTTCAGATATTATTTCAGATTAATGTTTTGTGAAGTTAGTTTTCCACAAGTATCAGCCTTCAGCTCTGCAGCTGCATGTTTTATTCTCATCGCCAGATGCCGTTGGAGTGTGCTAACGATGATGTTTGTAAAAGCCCGGGACCACCAGGTGGTCTAAGAAGGGGTGCACCGGCCCACGTCGGAGACGGAGCAGGTCCCTGTGCCGCTCAGTAGTGGGACCCAGTCTTTTTACACTCTTTCTACTGTTAAACAATCTGCTGGGACAACACACACACACACACACACTCAATCAACAACAATGTTACAATATTTTACAGCAGCTTCATCACTGCTGCTTTACTTTCTTGTCTCCATGGAAACCTTCAGAAACCAGTTGTGTTTGTTTGTCCTACAGCGCCTCCACCTGGCGGAGAGGAGCAATGACCATCAATCCCAGCAGTCAATGTGGCACCACAGATAGAGTAAACTAACAGGGTTTCTTTAACTCATTCAATCAACTTGATGGAGAAGAGAAATTCCTCCAGGAATGACTTCCTTTTGACTTGAAAGGCCTGTGAAAAAAGCCTGTTGGTTTATTAGAAAGTAGAAATAAGTAAAAATGATCATGAGTGTCTAATTTTACAATCAGCCATCATGTCGGCAGATATGAATTTGAGTAAGTCTAAGTTATTTTATTATTAGATAAATTAGTGTCACCAAAATTACGTCTCACATGACTGGTCTCCTACTGGTTATACTACAACACTTACTTTGGAAAAATAACTGTATGCTTTATTTGGGCTAACATTTATTTGGGAAGAATATTAAATAGCTTATTTATTATACTGTGTAGTCGGATCATGTTCTCACTAAAAACTAAACAATACTGATGATGAATCAGAGCTAACAAACTATAGGTGTAAAAAAAGCACATGAGCAGCAGGACAGGTGATGTGAACACACTGGTTAGTGTAACAATATGCTCCAGGTGAGGCTTGAACTCACAACCTCAGCATTTCTCTACAGTGTACTGTCTTATAAGTACCACACGCTGACCAATTGCACCACTGGAGCTATAGCCCACCTCCTTACTTATGACCTGTGATCACCTTTTTGTGTGTGTTGATGTTGTGGCTGCTGGTTTGATACTGTATAAGACTTCCCAATTTCATATCAAATATTTCACTGTAAAACATTGTTTTATTAACACCTCACTCTCACGCAGACAATAGCTGAATCAAAGTCCGTAAAGTTCTTTATGCAAGATGAGATTACTGTTGAGAGTACTGCTGGTAAACACAGGAGGAGCGCAAGTGATACTAATCACTTAGCAGAGAACAACTCTTTACCTAGTGCTTCAGTTTTTCTCTGTCAGGTGCTAGCTTGTTAGCTCTGGGTTGAACCAGTTAATGAGTTTGTAAACTTGCAATGATTTCCCCTTGGTTTGGGTAAATTTCACCCCCCCACACCTCCAACCGATCCTGTCAGATGGCTGCCCACCTAGACCCAGGTTCTGTCTGTGGTTTCTGCCAGTTATAAGGCCCAAATGCATGTTCTTGTGGGGAATTGCTGGGTCTCTGTAAACTATTGTGTGTTTAAAAGTGAGTGTTGTCTAGACCTACTCTATCTGTAAAGTGTCCTGAGATAACTTCTGTTATTAAAACTGAATTAAATTGTTGTAAATTTAGAGATGTATGACCCTTCATTTTTTTTCCCTACTTGCTTATAAGCCAAAGGGCTTTTTCACAGCAGACATGTTGAGTGGTAATAACAGGAAAAGCCCAGGACGTGTTACTGTTAACATTAACATGGCTGTGTTATTCAAGTGTCCCAGTAAGCCATGGCAGTGTGACAGTGAGCGATCTTTTTTTTTTTTCTTTTAGCTTATTTTGAACATGTTAAAAACATGTACATTTCAGTACATGCAAGAAAACCACAAACAATCCAAATCCTCAGCTAACATGTTTTTCAAAATTACAGTATTGATTCAACATGTTAAAAAAATCTTGTCCTACCCCCCCTTTTCTATTTTATTTTCTTCATTTTTCATTTGATTATTTACTTCTGTAAAAAAGTCTATCAAGTTAAAAGGAAGTCATTCCTGGAGGAATTTCTCTTCTCCATCAAGTTGATTGAATGAGTGAAAGTAACCCTGTTAGTTTACTCTATCTGTGGTGCTGCATTGACTGCTGGGATTGATGATCATTGCTCCTCTCCTCCAGGTGGAGGCGCTGTAGGACAAACAAACACAACTTGTTTCTTAAAAGGTTTCCATGGAGACAAAAAAGTAAAGAAGCAGTGATGAAGCCACTGTAACATATTGTAAGGTTGTTGAGCGTGTGTGTTGTCCCAGCAGTTTTTTGAACAGTAGAAAGAGTGTAAAAAGACTGGGTCCCGCTGTATTACACAGGCTGCACTACAGCGTCTATTCCCACTACTGAGCGGCACGGGCTTTGACCTGCTCCGTCTCCAACCTGGGCTGGTGCACCCCTCCTTACTGTACGTACACACCGCCGCCGACTTGAGCTTCTAAAGATACCGGAAGTCATTCATTTTCAATGGAAGCTGGCTTCTCTCAGCTGCAAGGAGTGTCAAATCTGTCGGCGTCGCGTTTTGGGCATTTTGAGCAAGCCCCCAGGAAGAACGCCATGTCTAAAAGCCACCATGGGCTTAGCGGATAACGGTGGTACTGCACCCCATGGCCCAGAAAGACTTTTCACATAGACTTTGCATGACGAAAGAAACGTCTATATTTCAGCGGATAATTTGTTTCGGGGTAGGGTCCTTGTTTAAAACGTCACGTTTTTAACATTTTTAAATTCACTAGAAGCAAATCCAGAATTATTAAATTTGGCATGATGAACGAGCATAATAGACGCAAAACCTTGGTTAAAGGACTCAATTCCTCATTGGGCAATACGCTTTATTTCAACTCCTACTCCTCTAACTGCTAATAGGTTTAATTCATGTAAGACTGTTTCTCGGCCTGCTAGCATTACGGCTACAGGTTCTTTTTTTGTCACTCAGCCTGCCCCTTTGCCTACATTTCCTAGTCGTGTCATTTCTCAAACTGGAGGAGAGCCAGAGACTTTTGTGACTTTATTCCAATATGCTGCTATGTGTGCTAGACGGACTGAGGAGGCCAAAGGACTCCATATGCTGTCTAGCAATTCTTCTGAAATCCTGTCTGTTGGTCCTACTGCTACCTGTTCAGCAGGCACCCCCAACAACAAGCAGTCCTTTGAGGGGACCCGCCTGGCTAGATTCCCTGGAACTCGTGGAGGCCATAGACGGAGTAAGGGTCAACATGGCTCCAGATGCCATGTCCAGCGTCAACCTCTCTCCAGTCCTGAGTTCACACTTTCCAGGGGTCCCAAGCCCGTGGTGTGCAACAGCCTCGAGTCTGCAACGTGCAGGCTTCCAGAACCTCAGCGGACTCGTCTGGCTATATTTTCTTGGAACCGTGGAGGCCACAAGAGAGGACGCGGTCAATATTGGTCACGACACCATTCCCCGCTTCAACCTCTCTTCAGCCCAGAGCCTGAGCTGTGCAGCAGACCTGAGCCCATGCTACCCATATGTCTTTTCCACCAAGGCAGTTCTGGTGCTGGTTCGGAGTCAGTGCTAAAATCGAACCGATTCTTTGCTTTTCCACACAAAAAAACCTGGCTCTGGGCCAAGAAAACAGGTTCCAACTCAGCACCAACTTTGCACTGGTCTAGAGATAAGAACCGGTTACATCAGGTGCCGTGACGTGCGAAAACAAAAACTTCGGACGCCATTTTTAAAACACCGGTCAGCTGTTAACCATAGACAGCTGTTAACGTTAGCTTTGGACATGGACGGAAAACCCAAACAACCGTGGTCTGTGGAGGAAACCAACTGTCTGCTGGCTTTGTGGTCCTCCACGGAAATTCTAAATAAATTGGATGGAGCTGTGTGGACAAAACCCGTCTTTGAAAGGCTACAGAATGAGATGTATATAGCTGGTTACCAGAGGAGTGTAGAACAACTGATAAACAAAATTAAAAAATTAAAAAAAGGAGCTTGGGCGAAGTGGTAGCGGCGGTCGGCAAAGAAGATCCCCATATTTCGACATCCTGGACTCCATACTTGGTGACCGACCGGCATGCCAAACCACCGGGGCACTTAACTCCGCTACAGCCTTGTTGGAGGCGTTGGTGAATGGAGGAGAAGCAGAAAATTCCAATGCTTCAGGTGGGTCTTATATTTCATGTTTCAATGTCAATCATGTATTTTTTTTTTTAGCTGTGTAGACAGCTATGTCTTGTTTCAATGTTATATTCGCATTGTTAACATTAGTTAGGTGACGACAAGCAAAGTGTAGCAAGCTACCGCTAGCAAACGTAGCTGGTTACAGTAGCTAAACGTTAATGCTGTACTAACGTTACTATTTTAAAAATGTTCAACGGTCGGTAGCTAGCTAACATTAGCAGATAAGCCCGTTGACAGCGACATTATTGTTCATATTTTGGCAAAATGTTTCTGACCGTAGTAGTGGTCTTATAGTGACTGAAAGTGTGATGTGAGATGCTAAAAACTAACTACACGCTGTTTTCAGGTAACGTTACTTTTTGACTTTTGTACTCATCAACTATTTAGTCCAGGCATCCGATTTTGATTTGACTTATTCACCAACAAAATGTCCTGTTTGTGCAACACTTTTAAAAGCCAAACTAATTTTCAGCAGGGAGGTTTGCTCACTGATAAAATAATAAATAGTTCAGGGGATGATTAGGAGGAGAAAACACACAACCGCTTTTATTTCCTGTTATGAAAATTGAATTTGAAGATTTTTTATTTATGACACTTAACAGCTAAATCACCTCATATTTTTTAGGCAAAAGAAAAAGAGGGATGTTTCATAAAGGTGACTCAGGTCTTATTGTGAAAAGTGTGTCATAAATGAGCTTTATAAAGTAAACATGCTCCCTGTTTTGGTTGTTTATAGAGTTGTCAGTCACTGGTGAGGAAGGGGATGTTGATGATGACACGGAGCTACCAGCACCATCACCGCAGGACTGCAGCTCGCCGGTACCATCTGCCTCCGTGTCATCACGGCAAGCCAGACGAGGTAAGCTATTTTGTGCTATGTATTAAGCGTTTCCTTAATGTTTACATGTTCTACATAGCCTCATAGCTTACATTTTGTCCAACGAGCATTTCAATTAGTCCCAAAATGAAGGGTTAGGATGTCCTATTGAAACCATAGGTAGGTCAACTATGGTCAACATGCAGGCACTTTGTTTGCAGATAAATTGTTAGATTAAATGATGGCAGCCAATATAAAAAAACTGAAGCTTATCTGCAGTAATGTGTGGACTTGAACTAGTAGTACACAGGTATGTAGATAGTTTGACATTGTCATCTAATCACACATTTTGGTTTTGTTTGTTTTCTACACAGGAAAAAGAGCGTGAAAATGAGGAGCTGTTGGAGTACATGGAGAAGGCTGATGATAAGTTCTTGCAGCTCAACAAGGACTGACAGCAAAGATGGAGGCAGACACAAGTGCTCTGCTTGGGCTCATGGAAGCGCAAGCAAAAAAATAGACTAGGTTTTAATTTAATTAACATGTTATTTATTTATTTATTAATTATTATTTGATTGTTTATGCCAATAAACAAATTTTTTTATATTTAACAACATTCTGAACCTTCTCTATTCCAACAAGTCGGATAATACAATACCAGACTGGATATTAACAGGAAATATGTAGAAAAACAACAGTTTTCAATATGTGAACGTGCCGTGCAAACGCACCTCATTTGGTACAACCAGTTAAAAGATATAATTTGATGAATGTATTCCACATTAACTACCTATCCAAAATTATAGGGATAATCAACAGATACATGCTACACAAAACAGGTAAAAACATTGAACACATGAAACTTTGATTAATGACATTAGAACAATTCTTTTTTTGTATTAAGTTTTCTGAAATTTCTCATGTCTAAATATGCAAATAAGGCATTTACTACTGCCAACTTTTGGTGCATTTAGAAGAAATATACAAGCGCAAATAGACAAAGTGTAATCAAATTAACACCATGAAATATGTATTTTGAATGCCTTTTTCTGTCAGATGCATTTTAGAGATAATGTTGAAGGAAACAGGTAGGTAGAAACTGGCAGTAATGATGTACAACAATCCCTGTAAAAACAATCACTCCTCTCTACTGAAATAGTTAATTAAGGCTGCTCTAATATCTGCCCCTTCTGGCTCACCATGCTCAGGTAATGCCTGACCTAGAGGTTGAAGGTTTGACTCCCTGTCCACATGCTCCACAATGAAATTGTCACCATGCTCTTCACAGATATTATGAAGCACACAGCAGGTCAACTTCATTTTCTTGCTGAGCTCCAGCTTGCAGTCATTTCTTTTGAGGAGACATCTCCAACGGCCCTTTAACCTTCCAAAAGCCATCTCTACAACCGAACGGGCACTGCTCAAACAGTAATTATAGTTGTGTTGTTCAGGTGACAGTCTTCCAGTGTCGGAGAAGGGCTTCATAAGCCAATTCTGCATTGGGTAAGTGGGGTCACCGATAAGGTAGTGTCCAACATTAATGCCAGAGATGATCCTTTTGTTTTGTCTAAGTAATTCCCCATCACTTAGTTGCTCCCATAAATGCGATTGCCTTAGCACTCTTGCATCATGCACACTCCCTGCATAGCCCACACACACATCCCAAAACAGGCCTCTGCCATCCACAACTCCTTGCAATATAATCGAGTGCCACCCTTTCCTGTTGAAATAGTCACGGGGTACTCCTCGGGTGCAATGATCGGGATGTGGCTTCCATCTATTGCACCAACACACTGTGGTATTCTCCAGCGGTTAAGGAAGAAGGTGGCAATTTCAACCAGCTTCGCAGCATCTGGAGTGGTGATGTGTATAGGGAGCAAGACCCTTATGACAGAGTCGCAGAAATCCTGAACACAGTTGAACACTGTGCTTAGACCTACCCCAAAAAGGTGGCTAATGGTCCTATACTCAATGCCGGTAGCCAGCTTCCAGAGAGCAATTGCTACTCGTTTTTTCACTGGAACAGACATATGGTAATTTGTGTTCCTTCTGCCCATGAGATGCCTGACTTGATCGCATATGTATTCCAGAGACTGTATGGTATGCCCAAACAACATGTGTCCTCCTCCGCCTTGCCCTCAGCCATAAAACAATCTGCAAAAATAAAAATACTGTATCATTAGGTTTGTTTACAGGTAGGCTATGGTATTGGTATGGTACAGTATTACATCCAACAATAACAGTGTTTTTTCCTGTAAATTAACAAAATTACAGCAACAGCCTTTTTCAGTTTAGTGTGAAGATGTTGAGATTTTGTTGATTGTTTATTAAAACAATTAAACAATGGCGTAAGGGAAATAAGAAATTAGTAAGGTAGTCCGAGTTGTGTTAATAGATTCAGTGTTTTGTTTAAATTTAATATAAATAATTATCAAATATTAAGACTATTTTGTACATGCACGTCCCTGGCTAGCGATATATTCTAACCGTTAAAACCAGACAGATAAGAAGAGGCGTAGCAACAATGTTTTCAAATATACATTGTAACGCTGGCTGCACAGATTATGCAGACGCAGACTGCTACGATTGTCTGACACACACACACACACACACACACACACACACACACACACACACACACACACACACTGTTAAAATCATACGCTGAACACTTTATTAGTCTTCATATTTTCTACATGGGTTTAGTTAATGATCGGTGACAACTGGGACAACTTCACAGTGGTTGTAAACCGGGACATTTTAGCGTCCGATAGGTTTTTTTTTCTGTTCACCCAACCGTGTTAAACACACAACATTCATTTCATTACTTAGCTATAATTCCCTTTATGAGTACATGACAATACACTAGCTACTTGAACTTGAACTATGAGCAGTAGCCTAAGTTAACAGTGATGTTGTCCAGCGGCCTTGAGCCCGTGCTGTTCAGCGCTTCACAGTTGACCAGTGTTCCTGAGCTCACGTGCAACCCTTCTGTTCCCGGGCTGGCGTGCAGCTCTCCTGACCCTGGGCTGGCGTGCAGCTCTCCTGACCCGGCGTGCAGCTCTCCTGACCCTGGGCTGGCGTGCAGCTCTCCTGACCCTGGGCTGGCGTGCAGCCTTCCAGAACCGCCACTGACATGCAGCCTTCCAGAACCGCCACTGACATGCAGCCTTCCAGAACAGCCGCTGATGTGCAGCCATCCAGAACCGCCGCTGACGTGCAGCCGTCCAGAGTCTCAGACGACAACTCTTCTAGAGTCTCTCATTCGTCCAGAGTCTACGCCGACGACTGATCTCCCAGAGTCTACGTCTACTGACCTCCCAGAGTCTGCGCTGACTGTTCTCCCAGAGTCTGCGCTGACCGTTTTCCCAGAGTCTGCGCTGACCGTTCTCCCCAGAGTCTGCGCTGACCAGTCTTCTGAAGCCTCAGCTGACCAGTCTCCCACTGCCTACATTGTTCAGCACCCCAGAGACTTTGCCTTTGTCCAGTTCTCTTGAGACCTTGCCAGTCTCCGGCGCCCCAGAGACTTCCCCAGGGACTGCCCCAGAGGCTTTGCTAGTCTTCGGCGCTTCAGAGACTGTGCCGGTTCCTGGAACTAAAGAGACTGTGCCGTTGCCCGACACCTCAGAGACTGTGCTGTTGCCAAACACTTCTGAGACTTTGCCATTGTTCAGCGCTCCAGAGACTTTGCCGGTCTCTGGCGTCCCAGAGACTTTTTTTGTGGTTGGGCACCCCTGAGACTGCTCCCCGTGTTTTGTCGGTGGTCCGGCCGACTCCTGCTCCCCGGGTGTTGTCGGTGGTCCGGCCGACTCCTGCTCCCCGGGTGTTGTCGGTGGTCCGGCCGACTCCTGCTCCCCGTGTGTTGTTGGTGGTCTGGCCGACTTCTGCTCTAGTTCCCCTGTCGGTGGATTTGCCGACTCCTGACCCTGTTGCTTTGTTGACGGAACCAGCCCAACTGACCCGTGGCCTGTCTCCAGCCCAGCTGATCCGTGGCCTGTCTCCAGCCCAGCTGACCCGTCGCCTGTCTCCAGCCCAGCTGATCCGTCGCCTGTCTTCAGCCCAGCTGCCCCTTCACCTGCTTGCCGCCGGCCTACAGAAGGGATTCACCTTCGCTGTCGGTCTTCAGAAGGGATTTGCCTTCGTGGACGGCCTCCAGAAGGGATTCGCCTTCGCGGACGGCCTCCAGAGGAGTTTCGCCTTCGCGGACGGCCTCCTGAGGGAATTCGCCTTCACCGCTGGCCTTAAGAAGGGATTCGCCTTCGCGGACGGCCTCCATAGGGGTTTCGCCTTCGCGGACGGCCTTCTGAGGGGATTTGCCTTCACCGCCGGCCTCCAGAAGGGATTCGCCTTCGCAGACGGCCTCCAGAAGGGATTCGCCTTCGGTCTTCAGAGGGGATTCGCCCTCGCTGCCGGCCTCCAGAGGGGTTTTGCCTTCGCGGACGGCCTTCTGAGGGATATCGCCCTCGCCACCGGCCGTCTGAGGGGTATTGCCTTCGCCGCCGGTCGCCAGAGGGATATCGCCTTCGCCGACGGCCTCCAGAGGTGATTCACCGCCGCCGACGGCCTCCAGAGGTGATTCACCGCCGGTCGCCTCTGAGTCACCTCTGAGTCACCTCTGAGTCCTCGATGTCCTGCTTGGCCGCCTGAGGGGCTCTACCTTCGCCGACCCGTTTGGCCGCCTGAGAGACTTTGGCTTTGCCGCCGGCCGCCAGAGGGGTATCGCCTTCGCGGCCGGCCACCAGAGGGGTATCGCTTTCGCCGACGGTCCCCAGAGGGATATCGCCGACGGTCGGCAGAGGGGTATCGCCTTCTCCGCCGTCCACCAGAGGGGTATCGCCTTCGCCGACGGTCCCCAGAGGGATATCGCCGACGGTCGGCAGAGGGATATCGCCTTCGCCGCTGGTCGCCAGAGTGGTATTGCCTTTGCCACCGGCCGCCAGAAGGATTCCGCCTTCGCTACCGGTCCTCAGAGGGGTTTCACCTTTGCCGCCGGCCTTTAGAAGGGTTTCGCCTTCGCCGCCGATCTGCTCGGCCTTCAGAGGGGATTCGCCTTCGCTGCCGGTCTTCAGAGGGGTTTCGCCTTCGCCGCCGGTCTTCAGAAGGATTTCGCCTTCGCCGCCGATCTGCTCGGCCTCCAGGGGATTCGCCTTCGGAGACGGTCTTCAGAGGGGTTTCGCCTTCGCAGACCTGTTCGGCCACCTGGGAGGTTTCGCCTTTGCTGCCTCAGAGCTCTCGACGTCCTGCTCGGCCACCTGTGGGACGCCATCTTCGCTGACCTGCTCGGCCTCCAGAGAAACGCCGCCTTCACCGATCTGCTCAGAGGGGATTCGCCTTTGCTGCCGGTCTTCAGAGGGGTTTCCGCCTTTGTTGCTGTTCACATTCCCGGACCCCAGGCTTAGCTGACTGCAGTGCTTCGGTCCCCAAGCCCCGCTGTTCCCAGTTCCCAGGTCCCGCCATCCTCAGTTCCTTAGCCCCGCTTGGTTTTTTTGTTTTCCCCTTTGCCCCATGGGTTGACTTGTGTTTGTCCCTCCTCTGGCCTCCCTCCGCCCGTCCTGGGCCGTTTTGCCCTGTTCTGTGGTCGTTTTTGTTTGGGTTTTTCTTTTAGGGCCGTCTGGAAGCCGTCCCTTGGGGGAGGGGTACTGTCATGTTCAGCTCCGCTTCGCTCTTATTTTATGTTTTGTTTGTTTTCTGGACTTCCTGTTTTATTTTGATATCCTCTGTTTATATACATTCCTGGTCACTTGTCTTCCTGTCTTTGTCTACTTTCCCGCCTCTGTGATTACCCTCCTATCCCTCATGTGTCTCACCTGTGTGTAATCATCATCACCTGTTCCCCTAGTATAAATACTCACCACATTCACTTACCTGTGCCAGATTGTTGACTTACCTCGTGTGACTCACTCTCCAGCGTTTTTTCCTAGTTTGTATTTCCCAGTGTTTTCTAGATCTTCTGCCTGTTTCCTGACTCCGTTGTTGCCTGCCGATTTTGTACTGTTGCCTGATTGTTCTTGGAACAATAAACTGCACCTGTTTTTCCTTGAGTCCTGAGTTGTGCATTTGAGTCCGCCTATTGTACTCTGACAATTACAAAAGAACGAGGCATGGGATAAAATAGCGAGTTGGTGTCTCCGATGAGTTGTGCGTGCTCATGATTTTTTTTATTTATGATTTATATTATTTTTAACTAGGAGGGAAATAATTGCAAAACAATGAGCAGTGCACCGTAGCATGCTAGTCTTCCTTGCCTGATGTGAATGGTATGATCTGTTTGCAGATCATTTTACCCTTATTAAAAGGCGCAAAAGTAATTAAAAGTAGAAGAAGCATTTTAGTGCAGTGCACTTACATTAATGAGTTGTGTCAACCGGTTTACGGCTACAACATCTGGCCCGCCCGCCATAAAGTTACCGCCAGTTTCATATCCATTCCGCTGTTCATTTTAGGTTTAAACTGTTTCTGACAGTCTAATTTGTCTCTGTCTTGCCAGCAATATAAACTCGCTCTCCCCCCAAATGCATACCAGCAGCTTATGATTAAAAACTTGATATATCGATATAGTGCAGTGATTGCTATGGATTTTTAATAAAAAAATGTCATCTGGCCCACCATAAAGTTTCCGCCAGTTTCATTCATTCTTTCGGCATTTGTCATGTCCATTCCGCGGTGCATTTTAGGGTTAAGCAGTGCCCGGCCATGGTGGTACAGTGCGGTCATGGGCTTTCTCAACCCTTTCATGGAGGACCGACCAACATCCAATAATATGGGGGTAGGGGAAGCCCTAGATAACAGTGGACAGTGGCCAGAGGACAGTGATAATGCCATGGCTGGGCACAGTCAGGCATCAGAGCAGACAACAGAGCTTCAGGCACAAGAGCAGTCACCAGAGCTTCAGGCACAAGAACAGCCACCAGAGCTTCAGGCAGACAACACACCAGTGCAGAGAGCAAGCCAGCCCGCCCCGAGAAAGAAGAGGCTACACACCTCTGACTTTGAGGAGAGACTGCTCACAGCATTGGAGGCTGTGAGCAACAGACCGGGACCTGTCTTTAAGAACAAGGCAGGATCTCAAGTTCGAGATGCACCGCCTGGTGTATGAGGCAAAGGGGTTTTAAAGTTTGACAGCGTGGATAGAGAAATCCATCCAACATCTGGTTGACTAGAGTGAACGCTCACCGAGTAGAAGTCAGGGTAACACTTTACAATAAGGTACACAAAAAAATAGGTAGTTACTGTTTTTGAAAGGGTAGTTCTGAAAAACAGTAACTACCCTTCTGAAAAACAGTAACTACCCTTCTGAAAAAGGGTAACTAATCATTCGTTACCCTTCTGAAAAAGGGTAACTACCCTTCTGAAAAACAGTAACTACCCTTCTGAAAAAGGGTAACTACCCTTCTGAAAAACAGTAACTACACTTCTGAAAAAGGGTAACTAATCATTTGTTACCCTTCTGAAAAAGGGTAACTACCCTTCTGAAAAACAGTAACTACCCTTCTGAAAAAGGGTAACTACCCTTCTGAAAAACAGTAACTACACTTCTGAAAAAGGGTAACTAATCATTTGTTACCCTTCTGAAAAAGGGTAACTACCCTTCTGAAAAACAGTAACTACCCTTCTGAAAAAGGGTAACTAATCATTCTTTACCCTTCTGAAAAAGGGTAACTACACTTCTGAAAAACAGTAACTACCCTTTCAAAAACCTATTTTTTTGTGTACCTTATTGTAAAGTGTTACCAAAGTCAGAAAGAGAGAGGCAGAGATAGATGAGAATGAATAAGTTCTGTTCATGTTTTCTTCTGGTGTTATCAGTATTTACTGATGAGTTAATGAACTAAGATTGTAATAACATTTATTTTTTTAAATAATATTGTAAAATATTTTCAACATTCATGGTTGTGTGTTTCATATTTTTAAATCCATGTTAACACCTGTTGCATTGTGGGTAAAAAGGAATACAGAGAGAGCCAACGTGACTGCAGAGGAAAAATGTATGGCCTCAAACAAAGATTTTGCACGGTCCAAGAGGCGCACACAGTAATTGTGCTTTGGTATTTCAGCCATGTCATATTTGTGTTTAATATTTGTTGTAATTTCTTTGCATTCAATGCACGTTCTGTACTGTTGTGACGCTAACATTGTGGGGCCCGTCTAGTTAAGGAAACGTGCTTAAGAGATTGTAAAATGACTGAAAGAAGTATATTTTACTCATTGTATTTTATGTGTTTATTTTTTTGTAGTGCATGGCCTTATTTAATTGGACCAGTGTAATTACAAGGCTTATACTCCTGGTTGCCAGTGGACAACTCCCTCGGTGGAGAAATAGGAGGTATATGTCTCCCAGACACGGATGGCCTCCCGTGCGGAGTTGTTGCTGCCCACTGGGGTTACTGCCTGTAGGCCAGCAACTTTCCTGTCTTCAGCTGGTGGTGGTCCTGCACGTCTTGCAGTTGCCCTGGTTGGCGTCTTGGAGGTCCTCCTCAGGAAATTATGCAGGATACAGGTACCCACTGAGCAAGCGACGTCTGTGGACGTACAAAACAGGTTGATATTACGTCCGTCCGTCCAGGCCATGATCTATCTGAACGTCCATTGACAGCCAAAAACAGTTGATAAATGACACTGAGAAATTATGTCCAATCAGGCCATAATCTAGACGTCCACTAACAGCCAGAACTAATTGAGAATAGACGTTGACGCTGGCTATAATCTGGATGTCCATTGACAACCAGAATTAGTTGATGAATAACACTGAGAAATGATATCCAGTCAGGCTATAATCTAGACGTCCACTAACAGCCAGAACTAGTTGAGAATAGACGTTGACGCTGGCTATAATCTGGATGTCCATTGACAACCAGAATTAGTTGATAAATAACACTGAGAAAAATATCAAAGAAAAAAGATCCCAGTTGTGGTGGAGAGACAGCATGGCTAAGAGACAGCATGGCTAAGAGACAGCGTGTCTGTGTACGCATCTTTCCATGGCTATATAAATGTAACGGGAATCTGAAAAGTGTCATTACTAAGGTTAGGGTTAAAAAACACAAAACTGTTCAACCATAGCGCAACTTGCACAAACATGTTTATATTACACTATTTAAGTAGGTTACATTTTATTTGTGTATACGTTGTACATAATTCCCTGCATATATTGTTTTATGAAGAGCAGAGCTCTTCAACAGGGGTCCTCAGAATTACTGCAAGGGGGCCACCAAATTGTTGTTGTTGTTTTTTTTAAAGTTCCCAAGAAAATTAAAATACCTTAATATGAATCCAACATATAATTTGCAATATTATAAGCAAATATAAATCTGCTTCACAATTTGTGAATCAACTCCTCTGTAGACTGGCTAACTGGCTAGGTAGTCACTAAGATCCACAGATACAGTTAATCCTAAGGATTCACTGTGCCACATGTGTGTTTTACATTAAAACATGATTTATAAAATCATGCCACAAATTATTATTTTAATAGCTTAGTATTCTATGCACTAAATAGGTATGAAAAAGGCTTTAGGCTGACCTACACGTTATAGGCCCAGTTTAACAACTTAATTTTATAGAATATAAGTAGTACTGGGTCCCTGATCTGGCTCTTTTACTTAAGGGGTCCTTGGCTTAAACAATCTTGAAGACCCCAAATGTAGAGTGTTCTTGTATTTTATTTATTATTTATTGTATATCTGTATGGGTGTTGTGTACTTGCTGCTGTAGCACAGACATTTCTATATATCTAGTCTTTCTTAACATGTTTAAACATATTCACTGCTGTTTAAAAACATAAGTTAAAATATGTTTAAAACATGCCATGAACATAACATGTAATGTTGCTCTTCAATGTAAAATGTTTGCTAAAATATACAAGCTGCTTCATAATGACCATAGACTGCTAGCTGATATTATACAGTCTATGACCATGACACACTACACACATGCACACACAATGCATTTGTTTGGTTGCTTGTCACTCAAAAATTCTAAATTCAAAATAGCTGCAGGTGATTGGGCGTGGAGGAGGAAAAGGGCGGGGGTTAACGAAATTGAAAAAAGGCGGACTGCGGAGGGTCAAAGGAGCGGTTGACAGAGAAGCAGACACACTGGGTAAGTTTTGTATTTGTAATTTATTTAGCTAGATAATAAATAGATGGGTACTGGTTTGACTGAAGTTTAGTCGAGCTAATCAATAGCTAACCATTGTATGTGCTGGACTTTGTTACCAGCTCATACTAGAGCCAACGTTAGCTTGTCAGTGTTAGCTTAGCTAAGTAACGTTAGCATTGAGTTAAACGTTATTGTTATAGCTAGTTAAACTGGAATCTTCAGCTGGTTTTAAGTTAGTCCGTTTGAATGAAGCACAGACAGACTGCCTGGCAGGTGGTGTGTTTGTGGCTTCGTTTTTAAAATGACTTTTAAAGAAGTTTGTTAATATATTTTATCAAATGTTTTGAATTGAGCAGTCATTAACTTAAAAAGTCGTCAATAGTGTGCTACTGTGTACCAACAGGCCTATAACCACGACGTAAGTTGTCACATTTACTGTGAGCAAAGATTTTTATCCAACGTTAAATTAGTTCTAAACTATCTCTGGTGTGGGTAATTTAGCTAATGTTACCACCAGTACCAGGGTGTGCTCAGGCACTGCAATGTTACACCATAATATTACTGATAGAACTTCATGTGTTTTATATGTCGAAGGGATTTAACAAACCATTAAGAATAGACAGTAGTTGGGTTAAATCAGACCTTGATACTTATTACTGTTGAGAAACTGAAAAAATAATGTATATAACTTTTTTACACCATGTGTTTCCATCTGTGATGTGTGTATGTAATAATAATCAGGATTAAACAACTGCTGATTAAACATTTTTCTTTGTTATTGCAGCTGCTGTCTTAAAGTGGGAAAGCAAGGGCACAGAACATATTTCCCGTGCCAAGGCAGACCACTTTACATGCCCCTGTACTGCAAGACAGCACCTCTCCTCCCTCCACAGTAGGCCTGCACGATATTGGGAAAAAAACTGACATTGCGATATATATATTTTTTCTGCGATAAGAAAAAAAGACAAATTTTTACAAGATGACATACAGTAAAAAGCTCTCTTTGGAAATAATAAATAATTCTCGACTACTGATTTCGTAGGGGAGTGCATCTACATAGAAAATAAAAATAACAAAAGGAAAGTTTCTTGTTGAACCTTAATGCTTTACAAATAACCAAAGCAAGTACGTGCTGTGACTACTCTTTTGAAGAGATTTTGGAGAGGGAAATTAGGTAGAAATACACTAGTTGACTGATGTGACACCATTGTATTCATATAATACTATCAATCCAGGCTAAAGTCTGTGATATTAAAAATAATGCATGCATGTTGCTTCCTCTAACTTTCAGATGATGTTTGACTAGCGGGGCCTGCTTTGGTTGTTTGATAAATTGTTCAACATAGATTGTGATTGTTGGTTTGCTGTGCATGCAGAGCCTGCATGTCACACACTAGCAACAGACTGTGTATCCAAGAACACTTAAATCAGTGGAAATGACGTTATCAGACACAAACTGCTGTTGTAGTTAAGTGTTAGGTTTCCAGCGCCGCCGCTCTGAACCGTAACTTTAGTTGGGATAGACGCCTTGTTTCTTTAGGCTCATACGTCATATACACACGTTGCCCACATGGCTACCTGTTTTAAAGGGGAAGGGTTGCCGGTGAGAACAGTGAACGTTTACTTTTCTATCAAGCAGCAAAAAAGTTTTAGCGTCAACATCGCAACGTCCTGCGATGTGACTATCGTGCATGCACACATCGCGATGTAGACGATGAAACAAAATATCGTGCAGCCCTACTCCACAGGCTGAGGAGGTTCAACATCGACTCCAGGATACTCTGCAACTTCTACAGGTGCATTATCGAGAATATCCTGACCGGCTGCATCACTGCCTGGTATGGCAGTTGCTTCACCCTCACCCAGAGGGTGGTTAAAACTGCACATCACCAGGATGGAGCTGTCATCTATGGGGGACCTCAAAATCCAGTGGTGTATGAAGAAAACCAACAGGATAATCAGAGACCCAAATCACCCCAGTCAAAAACTGTTCTGCCTGCTGCCGTCCGGGGGGACAGTAGCCTACCGCAGAATCTGGACCTGCACCGCCAGTCTCAGCTTGTTTCATCCCACAGACCAAGACAAAGCAAGAATGTTGAACTCTTGAGCTCATCACAGGACACTTTACCATAATGATGTCACTTTACATTTTAATTACTTTTTACTTACCGTTTTACAAACTGTTTACACCTCTCTCTAACCACCCACTTCATTAGGTACACATGGATAATGTAATGCAATAGCTCTGCCATTAATTATACTTTTGCAAAGCTTCAAATGTATAACTCTACTTTATGTTTCACCCCCAAATCAAAAATACAAATGTTTTCTGTCTCTTACTTTAAGTATCCATTGTTTTATTGTGAGTTGCTCAGTGTCAGAGATATCAGCAATAGAGTTGCCTGACTTTTTTAATATAATGCCACTATATGGCACTCGGATTGTGGTGTTTAAAGCACAAAAAAACATTGTTTTGTTAAAAAACATAACAGTAATGTTTTTTTCATAATGTTTTTTTCCAGAAATCATGACTCAATTACTCAGGATTACATGCAGAGCTCTTTGCAAGCAGTTTCATGTTGGAGCTATAAAAACGAGTATGCTGTACATGAAACTGCTCACAACAAATCTGTAATTAATCAAAAAAAAAAGGCATCTCTATGGCCGATATCTCCAAAACTCGGCTACTCACACCAAAACAATCCACGATAAATAGCACTACAGGAAAAATATTTATTTTGATTTTGGGGTAAACTGTCCCTTCAACCTTGGCTATAAGAATGTTTTAATGTATTAGCTGTTAATATTTTGCTGAGAACCTCATTAAAGATTAAAGTTATCTCTTAATTTCAAACTGTAATTTTTAATAGATAAGATTTCAGGTATTTCCAATTGTAAATACAGCTACTAAATTGTCTTGGACAGGTGCATCTGAGGGATATCATTTTCTATGTACAGTTTTAAAGAAGTATTTCTGCACACTGCCTTCTAAAATCAGTTTTATTAAATACCATGTGGTGTTCCAACATTGGAACAATAACTTACATGCAGGTTTGATGACAAAAACATGGTATTCAACAAAGCTAGTAGTAAGTAAAGACATGGGACTCTGGACACATTTACAATTACTGTTTTTTTCTCAATGCTCTTATCTTGTTTTTAACTCACTGTTTTTTAAAAGATGAATCTTTTATTCTGGCTGCCTTTGGTACGTCTTTTGGGTGACGTCTATACAACGTCCAGAAAAAAATGCACACTGGTCCAACAATTACGTCTTTAACACATCTTTAATTGACGTCTGTACACCGTCCAGAAAAGACGTATAAAAAAAACGTTCATTCTGGCTGCCCAGAGGACGTCTTCTAGATGTCCATAAATCACGTCTTTAACACAAATGTATTGACGACTATACAACGTCCAGAAAAGACGTATACAAAACTTTCATTCTGGCTCCTGTGAGGACGTCTTCTGGATGTCAAACAATGACGTCTATTATACGTGTTCTAGACGACTTTTTGCTCATTGGGTAGCCTTCACACAGGCATCCACATTTGCAGGGCTTACCCCAATGACTCCTCTGTACATACGCCATTGAGACGTGAGAATACCAAAGGTATTCTCAACAATCAGCCTTGCATGTGACAGCCTGAAGTTGAATACTCTGCGCCTGCCAGAGTGGTTGGAGCCAGGAAAAGGCCGCATGAGGTTAGGGCGCAGTGGGAAGGCCTCATCAGCAATAAAGACGTGTGACTGTGGTCCTAGATGCTCAGCTCCCGGCAGCAGAGCATCCTGTGGCAGGCCAAGAGTCCCGTCCAGTAGTGCCCGGCCGAAGGTGGAGTTGGCCAGGACGCCGCCGTCACTCGTCCTCCCGTAGCTGCCTACATCCACTACCCGAAAGTAGTATTGGGCATCTACCACTGTCCATGTATTTTAATTACAAGTCCCCTTGTAATAATTGGTGGCTAATTGGGCTTAAGCCCCGAATGTTTTGTCAAAAGCCCCGAATCGTTTAGGTCTT
>CM042326.1:6315000-6327500 GCA_023566125.1 Zingel zingel | reverse complement strand
GATCTTCTCTAGATCAGTCAGGTTTCTGGGCTGTCGCTGAGAAACACGGAGTTTGAGCTCCCTCCAAAGATTCTCTATTGGGTTTTGGTCTGGAGACTGGCTAGGCCACGCCAGAACCTTGATATGCTTCTTACAGAGCCACTCCTTGGTTATCCTGGCTGTGTGCTTCGGGTCATTGTCATGTTAGTAGTATATAGCTGACAGGTTTGCGCGTGCACGTATAGGGTACAGGTTTGCGCGTGCACGTGAGGTCACGTGATGTCGTCACGTGCACACGCGTGCACGTGTCCCCCGAAGCGTTGTGATTGGTCGGGCGCTCGAGCGGCGCGCGCAGCAAGGGAAAATATAAAAATATAAAAAAATTAAAAAATTAAAAAATTAAAAAATTAAAAAATATTTTTTTTTTAAAACGCCTAAAAATAAATGAAACTGATATCGTCCGGTTTGTAGTGCCCCCCGAGGGTGAAGGGAAGTCCGTGAGAACCGTAGCCATAACTGCACAGAGTGTCCTGTCGTTGTATGGTGGAGTTTGTATTGTGTATTCCTTAAAGCGTTAGGCTATGTCTCAACATGTCTGACAAAGTCATGCCGTCTCTCTAGCGGTCGAACCTGGGATCGCCTCTAGCGTTCGTAATGCCGGGAGTACATCTCGCGGGCCGGCTGTCTGCGTGTGTGTGTGAGGACCTCTGGTGACCGAGGGAGCTGTGGCGTCTAGCAGACGGATCGACCGTGCTCACTCGTTCGTACTGTTTGGGTAGTTTGCTCACTTGTTAACAAACCATTTTTAACTAGTCTGTTAGCTATCTCGCTAGCTTGTTACCACGTTTTTTTTCTCAACCTTCCACATTTTGCTCTTTTTTTAACAAACCATTTTAGCTAGGCTGTTAGCTGGCTTGTCTGTTAGCTAGCTAACTTGTTACTACGTTTTTTCTTGACCTTCCACACCCATACCAGCTGGTGTTCTTTTTTTTGATTTATAATTATTCTTGTGAAAGCAAAGATGATTCGTTTTTCAGCAAAGCACATTACAGCGTTTTAATAGCACCCCTTTTTGCATGCTAGCTTGTTCACTTTTTTCAACAAACCATTTAAGCTGTGTTGATAGCTACCTTGCTATCACGTTTTTCCTCTAACAAAGCCCTCCCGGAATGTACTTTTAATTCTATTTTTGTGAAAGCAAAGAGGAATCGTTTTTTCAGCAACATCTACAATTGGTAAGTACATTTTAAAGCAGATCTTGTGTTTAAGCATGTTGTAAGATATTTAATTTATTCAGCCATTCGTAAATTAAAAAAACGTTGACCTCGTGGTCGTCTGTTACGAAGGGGAGGGGGTTTGCTATTGTTGGTTTGTAAAAGCGTCATCCTGGGTGTGTCTTATAGAACAGAGCGTCCTGTCGTTGTATGGTGGAGTTTGTATTGTGTATTCCTAAAAGCGTTAGGGTTAGGCTATGTCTCAACATGTCTGAAAAAGTCATGTGCCCCCTATGACGGTGATGCTGTTATAGGGGAGGGTTATGGAGGAGTATAAAGGGCTATGTCTCGACCTGTCTCGCCTCTTTTTACCTACTGTTTTTAGTTAGCTAGCTATCCAGTTCGTTTTGTGCCTTCGATCATCTCAAGCAGACCAGCGGTGTATATTTCTTTTTAACTCCTGGGAGAAAGCAAGAGGGAAAAAAAACATCTTACAGCCATGTCTACACATCGATTTGAATATCAAGTTGGATCAACGGTTGAAGAAGAAGGTACGATTGATACACACGCTCCCAGTGCATTTGAATTGAGGCCCAGTACGTTGAAGATGATCCGGGCACCCCGTAAAGAGTTATGGGGAGGAGGTGAGACTAATACTGGAGCAACATTCGGTCTGAGCCAGGCCCCCAGAAAAAAGAGATTCCGACCCGATATCTTTACGTCAAGCATGTCAGAGTCGTGTACAGCTGATATGGAATATGCGGGGGACAATGGTTACTGTTATTCAATTAGCTACAGTTCCGGATATGTGACATTAGCTGTGTATACTAGTGTTGTGGCGGATTTATCTAGCAATGCTAAAACAGCCTGCACAATGGCGGTGAAAGACTGGAGTCTTTTTCGTAGGGTTGTGTGCCCCGATCTTGACAATCCTGGCTTTCCTGAGCTAGTGTATGTGTCTCAATGGGACACCTGCAATGGGGCCGGTATCTATCGTGTTGAAGCAGACCGCTTCACCAGAACCGCAGAGGATTTTATCTTCCTTCGCGTATGCTCCGAAAGGGAGAAGTTAGTTGCAGCCAGAGGACGTGAAGAATGGAAGTTAAAGCCCTACCCTGTATCTAACGAAGAATATGAGAAATGGTTTAAAAACGTGTTCTTTATACAATGGTGTGACTGGGAGATATTGAAGACACAGTTTGATACCATTGACTATGTCATCAGAAGAGACAAAATAAGGAATTCTTATGAGAACATAAGAAAAAGATTGATATTTGAGGACGATGATCAACAGTCTCAGCCCCTCCCCAAGACCCTCTATAGACCTAAAATCGTCAGACACAAAGACTAACAAAATGGTGGGTCTAATTTGTAGGTGCTAATTATTTGGCAAAAATAGTTAAAATGCTTTTATATTATTGTGTTTGCTACTGTGATTGTAATGTGTGCTTTTTTTCTTCCCAGAGGGTCTAGAGATGTGTCATTCGTCCGGCAGAAAGACACCTAACACCCCTGTGTTATTTGACCCCCTGACGGTCTTCGGCTCTCCTCAATCCCTTTCATCATCATCATCATCAACAACCCCCACTCTAAGCCCGGAACACTTCCTGGCACCGCCGCCTATGACCCCTCCTCTGCCTCCCTCTCTATTGATATGCTCCCCGCCGCGTCAAACACATGCATATCCATCTACCCCCTCAACGTATGCTGTATTACAACAGGATGATGTCGGGGCTTGTTCGGACACTGTGACGCATGATCAGCCGGACGGCTTGGTGTCATCGTTGTTTATAGATAGCGTTAAAACAGCGTCTCTACATCTTCTTAACATTGTTCTTTACCAGTATTTGGAGGAGCGGTGTTATGGCTGTCAGATCAATCATCCGAGCCAGAAACAGCATGACTGTATAGAAGGACTACCAGAACACTTCTACGCTGTCCACTTTGAACAAATTATGAAAAGACTATTGACTGATAAATTCATCGGAGTTGTGCAGCGTTTTCTGTCCTTTAAACATCTCAAGGCCGGTGAGGGTAGAATCCTCGGAGTATCAGAAACAGTTTTGCACGAGTTGAAAACGGTTGAAGATGTCACGACTAAAATCAGTGCTATGTATGACTCTATGATAGGTGATGATGTGGTTAAAATAGCCGAAATTAGAGAGATTAGTGACTATTGGAGGGATTTATATGGTAGAAAGAACTAACAGGGTGAAAATATGGGGAATTGTTTATGCGTGATGTATAATCATATCAGTGAGCGATATCACATATCACGTATATCTGATATTTTAGATCAAGCCATTGCTAATAACGTGAATGATGTTACAAAATACCAATGTAAGAGTGTTGCTGTAGATCGTACAGATGTGTGTAGGTTAGAAAAATTGATGGTGCTTGTAAGAAGACAACATAGCGCCACTCCTTGGGAGGATCTGTTACAGATGTTGTTATCAATGTTAATGACACGAGAGAGTATAGTGGAAACATTTTGTGATGTCATAGCTAACATTACACACGATTTTAAGATGTTAAAAGTTTATCACCTGCTTACTATGTATACAATGCTTGTAGATACAGTGAGTTTGTATGTGAAAGAAAAACACTATACCGACGTCTTACAGGATTTGCAAAAACTACATATATTCATAATCAGTAAAAGCAATGTATCCGTATTAGTCAAGATGCTATCTATGATAGAAGCGGTTTCGCTGTCTTCATGACTTTCGTATGTATGAATGCGTTTGGTTGTTTTGTGAAATAAAAAAAAGGATGACATAACACTATCGTGATCACTTGTGTTTTAACGAATCATGGAGAAGGTTATGCAAAAAATATACTACGATCCTGCCCACCCAGGGGCTCTTGGAGGTGTACACAAACTTCGTGATTCCGTCAAAGAATGTACTGGGTTGTCTCCATCGATCCCCGCTGTTAAAAAGTTTCTCTTGCGGCAGGATGCGTACACTCTACATGCACCTGTCTTGAAACATTTCCCCAGAAACAGGGTGATTGTTAACGGTATCGATAAACAATTTCAGGCTGATTTGGTCGATATGACAGAATATTCTACGGAAAACGATAATGTGCAATATTTATTGACATGCATTGATGTGTTTTCTAAATATGCATGGGTAATATGTCTTAAAAACAAAACGGGTCCCGTTGTCACAAGTGCCTTTAAAGAAATATTGGAACAAGGACGCGTACCTCTGAAACTTCAAACAGATGCCGGAAAAGAGTTTTATAATAAGGTTTTTCAAAAATTGATGACTCTATATAAAATTCACCATTTTTCCACAACGAACGAAACAAAAGCAAGTGTTGTTGAGCGTTTCAACCGGACTTTCAAAACCAGAATGTGGAGATACTTAACGGCTGTTAACTCACGTCGCTATATTGATGTGGTACAAGACATGGTCACTGCTTACAACTCTGCATACCATAGTTCAATAAAAATGGCTCCAACCGCTGTGTGTAAAGACAATGAGAAAACAGTCTTTAACACTCTGTACAAACTGAAACCGCAAGGAATGGTACTGTTTAAATTTCAGACGGGCGACACCGTTAGGATATCAAAGCACAGAGGTGTGTTTCGCAAAGGTTACGAACAATCCTTTACAGATGAGTTTTTTACAATATCAAAACGTATAGGCAGGACTCCTCCCGTTTATATACTAAAAGACAATAGCGGAGAGACCTTGACAGGGACTTTTTACGAAGCAGAGTTACAGGCTGTAATTATAGACAAAAACAAAGTGTTTAAAATTGAGAAAGTGCTGGATAGAAAGAAAACGGGTCGTAAAAATCTAGTACTTGTGAAATGGTTAGGATGGCCCGAGAAATTCAATTCATGGGTCTCTGAAAAAGACATAATTGATGTAAGATAATAGAGCCGGACATGCTCTTAAAACTAGTCATTGTGATTTGTTAGCGAAAGGTGACGGAGCTATGAATAAGAACGGGTTTTTTGTTACGCTGCCTAGTAATGCATCGTCCATAGTGTATCCAAATAATAAGATTTGGCAGTTCAGAACAAAACTAGCAAAACCGCTCATATTACATCAGGCGTATGAAGTCGGCCTTATCGAAATACAATATCCCCGGGTCTGGAATAGTTTCAGTGAGAGCGATGCCAAGATTGAATTCTTCGACACAAAAACGAAACTGCTCAATAAGCTAAGGCTAACAGTTGGCTCTTATAACACGATCGACAGCCTTGTTAAAGAATATAATATGAAATGTGCGTCTAACCCAATCCTTTCACACATAACGATGAGTCACAACCATATCACTAATAAGATATTTTTCACGGGAGGAGATGGATGGCATATTGTGTTTAAGGGACGTCTGGCCGAAATTCTAGGGTTCATTCCAGACACTGTGTTCGAAATCCACGTTGGACCCCATTTAAAATGTATAGCTCCGCACCCTGCCGACATTCACGGCGGCCGTTATAATATATTTATTTATAGTGACATTGTGGACTACCAGCTAGTCGGCGATAGTCATGTACCCCTGCTGCGGTGTATAAATATCTCCGATGAGGTCAAACGTATGCCCACTCTGAGTTACGACAACCCTCACTACACATCGTTGTCACGCTCCGCTATTACAGACATTCAAATAGATCTACGAGACGACCAGAACCAGCACATACCTTTCTCATACGGAAAAGTAATTGTCAAACTACATTTTAGACCTGTGAAACAACATTAAAAATGCGGAAAGCGTACACTGCTGATGATGGAAGGTATATGTCCTACTATATGAACCAAGCCGGTGGAGACCTACCCGGTTTCATAGGAACCCCCTCGCAATACGGGTCTGGTTTAGGGGGCGTGTTCCGAACCCTATTTCGAATGGCTGTCCCTCTTTTAAAAAAGGGTTTTAATCTAGCCAAACCTCACCTGAAAACAGCCGCCACAGGTATTATAGGAGATGTTGTGTCTAATGTCAGGAATGCCGTAGCATCCAGGCAGCAGGGAAAAGGTCTCATGGTGTACAGGCGCAAAGCATTAAAAAGAAGCCCTTCAGGATGTGGGCGTAACCAGGGTGTGAAAAAAAAACATAAAAACACACGCAAAAAACGAAGGGTCCTCAAAAAGAAGACATCTGTCCGTAGGCGCAGAGCTCCGAACCGACGATCATTGTTCCTGACAAAAGACATATTTTAGATTAACTTTAAGAAATTAATCATGTCATTCATTCATAATCAGTCGGAAGAGTGTGTGAAGACAGAACTGGACCTATTTACAGTCCCGTACACCCAAACATCTATCGAAAAATCAACATTTCTAGAAGTACCGCCCATGTCCTCTCTAACAGACAGCGGGCCTATAGAGTTTTTCATATCTGCTAGTGGAGAAGACTATCTAGATCTGAACGATTCGTATCTGTACACACGTGTGAGGATTACAAATCCTGACGGCACATTGCTGGCTAATGCCGCTGATGTGGGTTTTATAAACTATCCTGGGTGCAGTCTTTTTTCCCAAGTAGATATAATGTTAGGGGATAGGTTGATTAGCCAATCTTCAAATACGTATCCGTACAGAGGGATTATTGAATGTTTGCTAAACTATGGAAAAGAAACACTGGATACACAATTCAGCACAGGCCTGTTCTGTAAAGACACCGGTGGAAAAATGGAGGAGACATCTATTACAGGAGATAATTTGGGGTTAGAGCAACGGGGTGCATACACCGGTGAAAGCCGTATTGTGGAATTAATATCACCAATACATGCTGACTTGTTTTTTCAAGAAAAACTTTTGATAAATGGTTTGGACATCTCGCTAAAATTCATCAGGTCAAAAGATGACTTTGTACTAATGACCCCAGGAAATGTTCAATTCACAGTGAAAATAATGTCTGCTAGTCTGTTTGTAAAGAAGATATCAGTGTCTCCTACTGTGAGACTAGCTCATAGTAGAGCTCTACAGCATACTAATGCCAAATATTCTATTGACAGGGTAGCCATAAAAACATTTTCCATTCCGGCAGGTACGAGGGTCTGTAGCCAAGAGAATTTATTTATTGGGCAGATACCAAAATTCGTAGTCTTGGCTTTTGTTGATAACGAAGCATACACAGGCTCATATGCTCGTAACCCTTTTAATTTCGGGCACTATGACACTGAGTTTATAGGCCTATACGCCGACGGACAGCCTCACCCTGCACGACCTTTTCAACCCCTTTTTCAAAGAGGACAATATGTACGAGAATATTATCAGCTGGTGGAATCAACAGGTCGTCATTTAAAAGATCGATCACTGTCCATAACACGCTCCGATTTCGGGGCTGGGTATACACTCTTTTGTTTCAATTTGGAACCGGATGGTGGTGGGTCAGGAAACGTCTCGCTGATTAAGAACGGCAACGTTCGCTTGGAAGCACGCTTCAGAAACCCACTACCACGTACGGTGACCCTTATCTGCTATTCCGTTTTTGATTCTGTAATTGAAATATCTAACCAAAGGCAAGTCCTATTGGACCACTACTAAAGATGAATACAATAGAACTCACTAGTGTTCTTATAAAAAGAACGACTAGA
This sequence comes from Zingel zingel, assembly GCA_023566125.1. NCBI lineage: Eukaryota > Metazoa > Chordata > Actinopteri > Perciformes > Percidae > Zingel > Zingel zingel. Next base: position 6,319,751 of record CM042326.1, on the reverse strand, counting down.
GACACAAATTTCTTAGGAGTAAGGCCGTGTGATCAACTGCCAAAAACCGTCGTTTGTAAATTACCTGCTATGCTAGTTGTAAATACTGACCCTAGCGATAAACCGGGTCAACATTGGCTCGGTATTTACATTACAGAGAACAAGCATGGTTTGTTTTTTGATAGTTTCGGACACCCCCCTAGCTTTTTTCCTCAAGAAATCAACCATTTCCTCTTAAAAAACTGCGTGGAGATGTACCATTCTGCTATCCAAGTGCAAAATAATCATTCTACAACATGTGGTCAGCACTGCGTTTTCTTTTTATGGCATATCCAGAAAAAAATTCCTTATTCAAAAGTTTTGAACACGTATGGATGTATTCTGCTAACAAAATGGGTGACCATCGTGTCGTTGCATACAAGATTAGGACCATACATGTTCAAAACTTTTGAATAAGGAATTTTTTTCTGGATATGCCATAAAAAGAAAACGCAGTGCTGACCACATGTTGTAGAATGATTATTAGTATGCTGTAGAGCTCTACTATGAGCTAGTCTCACAGTAGGAGACACTGATATCTTCTTTACAAACAGACTAGCAGACATTATTTTCACTGTGAATTGAACATTTCCTGGGGTCATTAGTACAAAGTCATCTTTTGACCTGATGAATTTTAGCGAGATGTCCAAACCATTTATCAAAAGTTTTTCTTGAAAAAACAAGTCAGCATGTATTGGTGATATTAATTCCACAATACGGCTTTCACCGGTGTATGCACCCCGTTGCTCTAACCCCAAATTATCTCCTGTAATAGATGTCTCCTCCATTTTTCCACCGGTGTCTTTACAGAACAGGCCTGTGCTGAATTGTGTATCCAGTGTTTCTTTTCCATAGTTTAGCAAACATTCAATAATCCCTCTGTACGGATACGTATTTGAAGATTGGCTAATCAACCTATCCCCTAACATTATATCTACTTGGGAAAAAAGACTGCACCCAGGATAGTTTATAAAACCCACATCAGCGGCATTAGCCAGCAATGTGCCGTCAGGATTTGTAATCCTCACACGTGTGTACAGATACGAATCGTTCAGATCTAGATAGTCTTCTCCACTAGCAGATATGAAAAACTCTATAGGCCCGCTGTCTGTTAGAGAGGACATGGGCGGTACTTCTAGAAATGTTGATTTTTCGATAGATGTTTGGGTGTACGGGACTGTAAATAGGTCCAGTTCTGTCTTCACACACTCTTCCGACTGATTATGAATGAATGACATGATTAATTTCTTAAAGTTAATCTAAAATATGTCTTTTGTCAGGAACAATGATCGTCGGTTCGGAGCTCTGCGCCTACGGACAGATGTCTTCTTTTTGAGGACCCTTCGTTTTTTGCGTGTGTTTTTATGTTTTTTTTTCACACCCTGGTTACGCCCACATCCTGAAGGGCTTCTTTTTAATGCTTTGCGCCTGTACACCATGAGACCTTTTCCCTGCTGCCTGGATGCTACGGCATTCCTGACATTAGACACAACATCTCCTATAATACCTGTGGCGGCTGTTTTCAGGTGAGGTTTGGCTAGATTAAAACCCTTTTTTAAAAGAGGGACAGCCATTCGAAATAGGGTTCGGAACACGCCCCCTAAACCAGACCCGTATTGCGAGGGGGTTCCTATGAAACCGGGTAGGTCTCCACCGGCTTGGTTCATATAGTAGGACATATACCTTCCATCATCAGCAGTGTACGCTTTCCGCATTTTTAATGTTGTTTCACAGGTCTAAAATGTAGTTTGACAATTACTTTTCCGTATGAGAAAGGTATGTGCTGGTTCTGGTCGTCTCGTAGATCTATTTGAATGTCTGTAATAGCGGAGCGTGACAACGATGTGTAGTGAGGGTTGTCGTAACTCAGAGTGGGCATACGTTTGACCTCATCGGAGATATTTATACACCGCAGCAGGGGTACATGACTATCGCCGACTAGCTGGTAGTCCACAATGTCACTATAAATAAATATATTATAACGGCCGCCGTGAATGTCGGCAGGGTGCGGAGCTATACATTTTAAATGGGGTCCAACGTGGATTTCGAACACAGTGTCTGGAATGAACCCTAGAATTTCGGCCAGACGTCCCTTAAACACAATATGCCATCCATCTCCTCCCGTGAAAAATATCTTATTAGTGATATGGTTGTGACTCATCGTTATGTGTGAAAGGATTGGGTTAGACGCACATTTCATATTATATTCTTTAACAAGGCTGTCGATCGTGTTATAAGAGCCAACTGTTAGCCTTAGCTTATTGAGCAGTTTCGTTTTTGTGTCGAAGAATTCAATCTTGGCATCGCTCTCACTGAAACTATTCCAGACCCGGGGATATTGTATTTCGATAAGGCCGACTTCATACGCCTGATGTAATATGAGCGGTTTTGCTAGTTTTGTTCTGAACTGCCAAATCTTATTATTTGGATACACTATGGACGATGCATTACTAGGCAGCGTAACAAAAAACCCGTTCTTATTCATAGCTCCGTCACCTTTCGCTAACAAATCACAATGACTAGTTTTAAGAGCATGTCCGGCTCTATTATCTTACATCAATTATGTCTTTTTCAGAGACCCATGAATTGAATTTCTCGGGCCATCCTAACCATTTCACAAGTACTAGATTTTTACGACCCGTTTTCTTTCTATCCAGCACTTTCTCAATTTTAAACACTTTGTTTTTGTCTATAATTACAGCCTGTAACTCTGCTTCGTAAAAAGTCCCTGTCAAGGTCTCTCCGCTATTGTCTTTTAGTATATAAACGGGAGGAGTCCTGCCTATACGTTTTGATATTGTAAAAAACTCATCTGTAAAGGATTGTTCGTAACCTTTGCGAAACACACCTCTGTGCTTTGATATCCTAACGGTGTCGCCCGTCTGAAATTTAAACAGTACCATTCCTTGCGGTTTCAGTTTGTACAGAGTGTTAAAGACTGTTTTCTCATTGTCTTTACACACAGCGGTTGGAGCCATTTTTATTGAACTATGGTATGCAGAGTTGTAAGCAGTGACCATGTCTTGTACCACATCAATATAGCGACGTGAGTTAACAGCCGTTAAGTATCTCCACATTCTGGTTTTGAAAGTCCGGTTGAAACGCTCAACAACACTTGCTTTTGTTTCGTTCGTTGTGGAAAAATGGTGAATTTTATATAGAGTCATCAATTTTTGAAAAACCTTATTATAAAACTCTTTTCCGGCATCTGTTTGAAGTTTCAGAGGTACGCGTCCTTGTTCCAATATTTCTTTAAAGGCACTTGTGACAACGGGACCCGTTTTGTTTTTAAGACATATTACCCATGCATATTTAGAAAACACATCAATGCATGTCAATAAATATTGCACATTATCGTTTTCCGTAGAATATTCTGTCATATCGACCAAATCAGCCTGAAATTGTTTATCGATACCGTTAACAATCACCCTGTTTCTGGGGAAATGTTTCAAGACAGGTGCATGTAGAGTGTACGCATCCTGCCGCAAGAGAAACTTTTTAACAGCGGGGATCGATGGAGACAACCCAGTACATTCTTTGACGGAATCACGAAGTTTGTGTACACCTCCAAGAGCCCCTGGGTGGGCAGGATCGTAGTATATTTTTTGCATAACCTTCTCCATGATTCGTTAAAACACAAGTGATCACGATAGTGTTATGTCATCCTTTTTTTTATTTCACAAAACAACCAAACGCATTCATACATACGAAAGTCATGAAGACAGCGAAACCGCTTCTATCATAGATAGCATCTTGACTAATACGGATACATTGCTTTTACTGATTATGAATATATGTAGTTTTTGCAAATCCTGTAAGACGTCGGTATAGTGTTTTTCTTTCACATACAAACTCACTGTATCTACAAGCATTGTATACATAGTAAGCAGGTGATAAACTTTTAACATCTTAAAATCGTGTGTAATGTTAGCTATGACATCACAAAATGTTTCCACTATACTCTCTCGTGTCATTAACATTGATAACAACATCTGTAACAGATCCTCCCAAGGAGTGGCGCTATGTTGTCTTCTTACAAGCACATCAATTTTTCTAACCTACACACATCTGTACGATCTACAGCAACACTCTTACATTGGTATTTTGTAACATCATTCACGTTATTAGCAATGGCTTGATCTAAAATATCAGATATACGTGATATGTGATATCGCTCACTGATATGATTATACATCACGCATAAACAATTCCCCATATTTTCACCCTGTTAGTTCTTTCTACCATATAAATCCCTCCAATAGTCACTAATCTCTCTAATTTCGGCTATTTTAACCACATCATCACCTATCATAGAGTCATACATAGCACTGATTTTAGTCGTGACATCTTCAACCGTTTTCAACTCGTGCAAAACTGTTTCTGATACTCCGAGGATTCTACCCTCACCGGCCTTGAGATGTTTAAAGGACAGAAAACGCTGCACAACTCCGATGAATTTATCAGTCAATAGTCTTTTCATAATTTGTTCAAAGTGGACAGCGTAGAAGTGTTCTGGTAGTCCTTCTATACAGCCATGCTGTTTCTGGCTCGGATGATTGATCTGACAGCCATAACACCGCTCCTCCAAATACTGGTAAAGAACAATGTTAAGAAGATGTAGAGACGCTGTTTTAACGCTATCTATAAACAACGATGACACCAAGCCGTCCGGCTGATCATGCGTCACAGTGTCCGAACAAGCCCCGACATCATCCTGTTGTAATACAGCATAC